>DWCF01001107.1:0-34070 GCA_018230265.1 Delias oraia
ACGTACTTAAATTATCATATTTATGTGAACACTAAATACTAACAATGTTTAACCTAATTGCTTAAAGTAAATACAGATGTGAAACAATATTAATTGTTAACATAAAATGAGAAGGTTCGCTTTGAAACTACGTGTCGTATTGTGTAGTTTAGCGTAAGTACTATGGACTATGTTACGTTTATGCAATTTCGTTTACTTTTAACTAAAACGTCACAGTCACGCGTCTTATGCCAATACATTTCACGTGATATATAATTAAATTATGATGAAGTGCGCCTCATAAACAGACATTTTGCGCATCACAAGACATGATTTCAGTCAAAGCATCAGTAAAATTATTATTATCATAAGTAATTTATACCTATGATAAAAAGACAGAGCCCCGTAGCATAATGGAACGGGAATGCAATAAAATAATAAATTCTTATTATTTTTTTAAGTTATATTTTTATAACAGTGGCCGGGCGAGTGTCTTAATTCTGTCGCATCCGTGGAGATCCATGCTGAAGCATATGTTGAGTACTGACGCACTAATTGGGCCGGCTGGTTCGAAGTGATACCACGGGCTCACAGAATATTCAGAGTGAAACTTAGAAAAAAAATTTAGGCTATGTATGTATGACTAATTAGAAATTAATTCAACAAATCTCCTTAGATTTTGTTGAGCTTTCGCTACAGTAAAATAATTTCTTCAGTCTCAAAATCGGCTACAAGTAGGCCATTTTTTATATCATGATCCATGAATGTTTTATTTAAACAACTTTTTTGTCAACTGAAGGTTATGTTTATAAAAACCTGAAGTCTAAAAAACAGTATTTTGTGACTTATCTTTATCCACATAGGTACTTTGTAAATTTATAGTTATTGTTTAATAATATATATTATGCAATAAATGAAAATTATACGTAATTTAATCCATAATCCTTCTAGAATTGCGGTTGATATTTTTTCTCATGGCGCCAATGTGACGATGTTTTACATTGTTATAGTAAATGAAATTATATAATAGAATTTCAGGGATACATTTTGGCTGGGAAATGTGGTTTATTTCAGTTGTTTTCTAAACAAATATATACCATAAAGTACTATAAATTTCCAAATTAAACTGTAATTACAAATAAATTTTGTGTGTGACTACTTTCAATTAAACATCGTTTATTTTGGGTAGTCTTATTAGAAGTTTTTACTCAAAAACATGAAACCACTCAGTATTCATCGGAAATAATTAATGGTAATTTAATTTGTTACAATTACTTTGCAAATTTTTTACCAGAATACATGTGTACAGTATACATTTAATGCTGCTCAAAGGATTTAGATAAACGATAATCTATTGATTCGTTAGAGCGAATGATAGCTTTTGATATCAGGTACTGACGGAATGAAAATACATGTTTGAAATATATGTTATTAAAAAGCAAACTAAGGAATAAAAATTCAAGTCCAGAGAGCGAAAACAAAACAAAACAAAACAACAACAACAAATTTAAATGTTGAAGTAGATATACACTTGATAATTATTTTATATGTGTTTGCTAGCCTATAACCTACGTTTGATTTTTATTTATTCTATAGCAGACAACGGAGCTGATGGGTACTCCTATATCGTAACACCGCCGCCCATGATCAACGGCGCAAAAGTCCGCGCATTGATGGTGTTAGCAGCTTTTAACGCCATTTAAGCGACATTTATAAAAATAAAAGATAACTTCTTGATCTGAATTTGTTACAATTTTAGGCTGTGGCTATCGTATGGAATAGAAAATCATAACATTTGAACTTCTGCATCTAAAACGACAGTGACCATTCAGAAACTGAAAAATGCTATGAATAAAAAATTTAACAATTTCAGGTCACTGAAAACTAATAAAATAGCGTACGTAAAACTGAAGTATTTATTGTAGATAACAGAATTGAAAATGAGCTCAAAATATCAATACAGTTTATACGTCAACCGTTTTAGAATGTCTTTATCTATAAATTACTATATGTTTCATCATTGTTCTAGATCATTCCATGATGCGATATACAAATAGTATTTCAAATTCTGTTCGACATCAAAGTCCTTTTGATCTCTCTTTAGCTTTGCCGATTTATTTATGGACGACCTTTAGAACTTTTTTTAGCTGGTAAATGTCAAAATGGTATCAATCTAAAAATACATCGGTTGGCTTTTTCTCCTTATTAAACTTAGTAGCGAGTGTTAACTTTTGAGTATTTAAAATTATAAAAATATGTAACATATTATGACAGTGTGACATATTATGTTATGCACATCACATAATTAACTACAGTATTTACTAGGTACTGAAAGAAATACCAATGTGTGAATGGTCAGGTCCAGAAATAACTGGTCATTGTTATTGGTACTGAAACAACACATAATTTGTCGTCAGCTTATAAATTGTATTGAGTTGACATGAAGGTATTTGTTACACCAAGTTTTCAATATATATATCTCTCTGTATGGATTTAATATATATATAATATATATGTACTTATATATATAAAATTTATTAACTTTGATATTTCTACTAAGAATAGTAAGAATTCAAGGAAACCGTAACGAGATTAAAATAAAGGTATTACAGAAAACGCATATATACGCTTTCAACGAAGCCTTAAAGTTTATATTTTATAGAGTAGACATTTTAAAAAATTGAAGCATATTAGTAAAACTTTAATTTATTTATGGAAAATTTCTAATAAATCCAAACATTAATACGCAATGTCAGTGTTGTTGATATATTACGAAAATGTAAAGATTTAACAATATCTTTTTCGTTTTATTTCGGGTTAGAAAAATAAAACCGCTTATCTCTGTAATAAGTTAAAAAAATAAATGAAATTGATGATAAATATCCCTAATTTAAGTAATTTCATCTATAATAAAAAAATTACACGTAAAAAATCGGTCATTGTATAATCATTAATAAATTATCTCATTAAAGTTAATTATTTCTATAGAGTATTTATTCTGCAAAATTTACAAAAACCCATTTTCTATTACTTAGATGTCTTTCAAAATTATTACACAAGCTTAGAATAAAACATTTTTTACTAAGTTTTGATTGTTTACAGACTTGTCTATATCTTGTAGAATCGTTTTGAAATGCAGATTATCAATGAATAATTTAAATTTAATTTAATATATTTCTTCTGATGACAAATTAAATGATGATCATTTTCAATTACAATTATACAAAGAAAAAGTATATCTGTGCGTAATTTTTTTAGGAAATGATTAAACTATCTTATCAAACAACCTATTTCAATTTGTTTAAGCAACCTACACGCATTATTAATTTTTACTAATGTATTTCTTTTAATATTATCAATAAGACGTATGTGAATGCTTGTAATTATCACTATATTAATTTAAATTGTTACGATTTATCAACATACTTGAGTTAATATATTCTCGTATATTAATATAATATCTAACTTCCGGTTATCATATAACCAATTAAGCTTTTGTACTTCCATTTATGTATAGTAATTACCATTAGCATACTTTTTAGAACATTTTACTCATATGAATTGAAAAAATTAAAAAGAAAAGAAATGAAAAAAAAATCCCATTGTTGTAGTTTAGATAAAAAACTGCATAATTTTTGCCTTCTTAGAATTGAGATTGTCCGAAGCAGAAAAACGACAACTTTTAAATGTAATCCAACCTTTAAAGTTCACCCTCAGCTCTATAGTGAGTGTCATTACTCATTATGTCCGTCTCTATTCATTGTTGTTCTCGAAAGATCTATAAAGGGAAGGAAAACTGGGGTTGGCGGATATTGTTTGGTAGTATGAATTTTGTTTATTTTTTATAGACAATTTAATTAAATAGCTTTTATTGATTTTGTATATCATTTCAGCTGTAAGACATTCACTGCTGGACATCGGCTTCCTCCTTGTACCTCCATGTATTTATTTCATATTTTTTAAATAAATTATTTATTTATTATCATGTTTTTAATTTGAATGTACGTCCCATGAAATACTAACAATTTTAAGTAGTACAAGCCGCCTCATGGCTTTTCACTACCGATTATTTAAATATTTTTACGAACGACGATATTATTACTTTTCTTATCAGTTTTCAATTGTATCGACATTAAATTTTTATTGAACGTTTATTACTCGAGTCTTGATGGGTTATAAAACTAAATTAGCCTTCAGTAATTCTAGATTTCCCTATAATTTAATGCAATGTCATTATCCTTTAATATGTAGTTTGTTAAGTAATACGTCAAGTTACGCAACAAGACTTTAAATTGTAAGATACAATTGTGTCTTAGTATGTAATTAATTAATTATGCTACTGATAGTAAATGGACAGTCGTCCAATAATAATAGATAGATTATATGTTGCAGGAGTTAATAAAAACAGTGAATAGTTGGTCAAGCATTATATTTTGATTAAAACATCAGACAATTTTTCATGCGATAAATTACAATAAAACACAACACCATTGTTTGCATACGCATTACATAATTGATTTAGAAATAATTTTAAGTAGAAATATGGCAGTTCGTAAAGGAACTTTAACGTTCAGAAATCTGACAAATAATACTTGTATGTTTCATTCTTCATAATCCACATTCATATTCAGTTGAACTGACTTCCATTCCTTAAAGCCTTTTATTCATTAATAATAACATCACATAAAATCATGCAAAAATATGTAACATAAAAAGACTTAGGTACAATCGGGACTCTCCCCAGTCAAATATTAATAAAACTATGCTTAATTTAGGTATATTAACTGCACATCGACTACAAATTGACTAAACTAGTCAGTCGAAATAACAATATATTGGTATATTTCAAATATGTAAATGTAAAGACGGAAATTTTGTCTATCCTAAATAAGGAAAATTCAGATTTTTATTATCGCCATAAAATAAATATCTTACACAAAACAAATCACAGAATACACGAACTGCCAATTCAATCGCAAACTTCTATTACAAAGCTACTAAAGCTCATATAAACATAGCCTTCCGAGTTACCTTAATCTAAACGCAGTCTCAAATCAGTCACCATAGAACCTCATACAACCTTAACATTTAAAAACATGCAATTTAAGAAAAGCGAACCTAACTGGTGAAAAAATAGGTATCGTTTTTCATTTTTCCCTAGACAAAAGCCTTTACCCGCGCGTGATGTTCGTCCTGCATATATAAAATGAATATCTTGTCTTCTTTTTACATACAATTATTTGTCACATAAACGCTTAAAGGATTTTGTCTTGTCTACTCAACTGCGCACTAACGGGATATCACAGATGGTGTTTCGTCTCGGGCGCGGCACGTCACAGGTAGGGCATGCAGGCGTTGCAGTGCCAGGGTCGCTCCGGAGAGGCCGCTCGCGCCCTGCACACAAGCACGCCCCATTAGCTCAAGAGCGCCTTTCCTCGGCGCGGGTATCCGACCGGCTGAACGCTCGCTTCAACTTCTCCACCAACCTGCTGTGAAACTTGTCTTCTTTCGCACTTGGCGGGCTAGCCGAACCCTTGGGGCTGTCTTGGGCACGCAGCGAAACGCGTGAGGGTGGCATGCGACCATATGACATAGAACGCATGGCTGGCGCACTCCGATGAGGACTCAGAACATGGGAAGACGTTCTCGAGGATAACGTGGGGCCTTCCGAACGGGACTCCGATACTTTGCGCATCCGACCTGCGATGGCAGTTTTGTCCGCTGATTCCGAAGCTCGCCGGGACCTTTGGGAGTTGTAAATATCCCAATCGTTTTTCACTACTGGCATCATAAACGCCATCTCGGCGACGACAAAGGTGGCTCTTGTCTAACGTTTTTGGTGTTATATATAATATAACGTCGAGTAAACTGTTGATGTTTCGCAGAAATTCAGAATTCACTCGCCGATCAATAGATGTTATAAAATAATATCGTTCACTTTCTGTTTTAGTATGTAATTTTAAGTAAATAATATTTAATTCAATTTCAAGTATAGCACCTATAAAGCTATTTGAAAAAAAATAGGATTGACTTTCACTTCAATGTCACTTGGGTTTGAACCGGTAACCCTGATGTTCACCTTTAGACGTTATGGAACGGAATGAAGATTTCATGAAAACACGCCCTGAATATAAGGAAAACACTAGCGCCACAATAGCAGCGGAAGATTGAATAAACTATATACTAGTATAAAACATAAATGAAACACGGCATTAACACGTGCCAAAGAAACCTGTCCAATATGAAATATGCCTTTAAATAATAAATATTTTATTAGTATAATATAAAATCAAATATTCCTTTTACTGATAAATTATTTTCTACTTGCCGATAGAAGAAACGTTACTTAATACGTAATAAATTGCTATCCACCAACAGATGGCATAATTTATTTAAATTAGCGCTATCTATGATTACTAAAATTTGTAATACCACATTAAGTTATTTCTATCTTTGAACTAACCTTGTTAACTTAAGAAATATTTTTATTATAATTTATAATTAATAGACGTATTTCATAATGATGAGAAATGGTAATGTAATTATAAAGCAAATAAACTTAATAGTCTTTTTAGCTAAGTTGCAGACCATTTTTGTTGAATTCCCAAAGCCAAAAACTAAAAATATCCTTGCTCGCAGTCAATAAAATTCATCATATTATTAATTTATTACATAACATCATTACCGTAGTCTTAAAAATGCAATTAAACAATGTTTTCATACAATATAATTTAATCAAGTACTAAAGAACTAAAAATAAAGCATTCTTTATTGGAGTTAGATTCGTAGCATAAAAATATGTGACTGATTAATTTTAGTTTTTAATGCAATAATACAATTTTCTTTCGATATATAAATACATAGAATGTTGCAACACTAAGAGGCACATTAGGCTCGGTAAGTTTTATTAAACGTCGTGTTTTAAAAATACCACGAGATTCATAGCCATATTTAAAAGAACATGATACACAATTCAAAATCACTAAATATATTAATCAACTTTTCAAATGTATAATAAACAATAAACAAACTATTTAATCGTGATGACTATTAAAACATTCATCATCATTTCAGCCGTAAGACGTCCACTGCTGGACATAGGCCTCCCCCTTGGACCTCCATGAATACCTGTCGCAGGCGATCTGCATCCAGCGTCTTCCGGCGACCTTTATGGTCGTTTGTCCACCTTGTGGGTGGACGTCCCACGCTGCGTTTATCATCATGTCATTTGGTAGGGTGTTTACCTTAATCGCCACGCTTGGCAGGCGTGTTGGCGATCGCAGTTCAGAAAACATTCAATGATTTATATAATAATTTAACAATAATACGGTGGGATTAAATATCACATTTTTTAAAAATTAAGTTTCATATATTAATGAGTCTTATGAATAACGAAGACAATTATTTTTACATTTAAACTAATCAATTGCTATAGGAATTGATTATATGAAATTAACAAATAACGTATTATATACTCGGCTAAACCAATTTGTAACCTTCTTTTCAAATCTTAATAAAGAATATATAAAAACATAACTATGTGTCACTGAACATAAAATGGTTGTATATTTGAAAGAATCAATTTCAACTGATCATAATGTTTTGTCTTATTGCTATGCCAAACAAAACAATGCAAACAGGTATTAATAATTCAGCCGTATGAACCTCTCAAACACACAACAGATGAAAAAATATCTTTCCTGATTAGAATATTAGTCGCACATCTCGCATTAAGGGACTAATTGATTATTTTGGAGCAATTCTAATTACTGTCAGGCTTCTCGGCGTCGTGATAGCCATTCAAATTAACCATAGTCAATAATTCCACTAGATGGCGCTGATATCCACATTCCATTAACTTGGTAATTACTTTATGTAAGTATTTTGATAATTTTTCATACAAATGATACAATTCCTCTAATTGCGCGAAATTTGTGTGTGTAAAATGACCGTTTTCTTCTTTCTGATGCCATTCTCTGAAAAAACAGTAACAAATACAATAATGTTTTAGTACCAAATATGAATAAATCCTTAGGAATCAAGCTAAAATGATCCACCTACCCAGCCTTCAAGACCCGACTAAACTTCAAAATCACTGTAAAAATATCGTTTAAAAGTTTCATAACGGGCGTTGACCTATTATTCAAAAGGCACCTAAAAAGGACATTCTTGACATAGACCACGTGGCATTCGTAAAGATCATCTAAGGTCCTGGCCTTCTTGAGGTCCTTTTCGAATTCAGTCCACGAAGTTAGGATACACGTAGTCACTATATAATTATCTAAAGCACGGATCAAAGAGGCCATTATGTGTCGGTAGAGTTGTATTGAAATGTATTGCGGTGATCGCAGTAATTTTCGCGAATGACGCGAGAGCTTTACTGATACTTTTAAAGTCTGAAACAATACAAATATAATCGGTAAATCAAGGACATGGGTGCTGGCGAAATGTATGTTCTTAATGTTTTGTGGAAAAACAAAGGACTAATTATTTTCATAACTTAAGCTTAAGTATCTAATCCAATGCTACAACCAAAATTAAATAAACATATAATATGTAATTATGAAATTTACCTCAAAATCTTGACTCAGAATCCAAAAAATCCTTCGCATTTTTATTAAAAACTGGAAAACCTTCGCATAACGTATTAAAGCTTCCTGTGAGATAATAATATTCAGTGGCCAAGATACTGAGTAACTGAGAGACAAGCATTGCAACACGTCTGGCGAGCTGTGTTGAAAACTCAAGGGAATATCAGGAATCGAAAATGATAGATTTTCAGAAAACTTGTGCACATCTGAAAAACGTTTGTATTAAAAAAGTTAATATCATCGCATTTAATATTGATTCTCGAAAAAAGATCAAAGTTTCGTAAAAACTCAGTTAAACATAAAAACAAATAACTTATGTCTTTAAATAAATCAAAACATAAACAAATTTCACCCGTGGGAGAGCCATGCTCAAGCATATGCGGACGCACTATTGAGTCGGCTCGTCCGAAGTGGTATCCACGAGCTCACAGAATACTTAATGTAAAACGGTACTTGTACTTTGTTACGCTGAGGGAGGATATCGGAGGCTCTTAAAATGCCGCTTAAGTGGCGTAAAAAAAAACCGGGAATACAACCAATGCGCGGACTGTGGCGCGGTTGTCCAGGGGCGGCGGTGTTCTCTTACCATAAAGGAGACCCACCTGCTCCGTTGTCCGCTTGACTATATAAAAAAATAAACAAATTTAAAAAATACGGTACTTACGAGAAATCGACGATCCTAGCGCCTGATCCAAAATATTGTGCAAAGTGGAGAAATTTAGCAACTCCTGAGGATTTAAGGTCTTCGTAAGTTTGGCAAACAGATTGTCGCATATACTTCTGGAAAACTCGCCATCCATTAAAAAGAAGTAGTCCTTCAGACTCCTCAGATGCTCATACATATCCAGATTGACCAGAAAATGGGTTAAAATCGAATTGTTGACCACCTCGAGTTGGTAATTAAGTGGCAACATTACCGATCTTTGCAGGCAGGCGGTCAGTGTTGCAATATTATCGCAAGCGATCCGTTGGTCTTCATCGATATGAGATTTGTATATATTCCTGTAAGGCGTTTTTTTCGTTTCTGCAAAAACTTTTGCCGGATGCGAATAAAAATTTTCTTTATCACTCTCAAATTGTTTTGAAATTTTGACGCCAAACGGATCGAAATTTTCTAGGCTATAAGAGCCGTTTAGAAAGTTAATTGATGTTTTTTCATCATTTATTTTCGTGTTCGTGGGTGATGTGTGATCACTCATCACTAATGGATCTTCATCAACGATGATCGAGAAATCAAATTCGGATCTTAGATAATCCTTTGCGGGCAATTTCTCTAATTCCTTGCTTTCGCTTCGTGGTGTGAAAATATCGCTTGTCATAGGACCATCTCCTGGCATTTCCGCCGTTGTAGGAGTTTCCAAATCTAGCTGTAATTTAGAAATTATTAAATTATAAACAGGCAGTCGTATTCAAAGGCCACTCAAACTAAAGAATTTAAAACATTAAAAAAATTACCTCTGGAAACAATTCCCCCGGCGTAACTGCCCCTATATTTGAACAAACATTGTCTCCATATGGTTTCAAATTCAGTTTTAAACCAGATTTTTTCAAATTAATTTGGGATTTAGATCCGTAATATTCTGACCCCATCGCGTTACTTTTATTACGCAAAGCCTCCATTTGAGCGACATTTGCTGGCTCCCGATCTGCCACTTTTTCTAATGCTAAATTATATTCAACTCCCATAACTTTTTGCTTATTTATTAATGCTTCATATTGTGCTTCCGTTCTTGGTTCTTCCACTTTTTTTGTGTCGGCAATACCAAATTCAGCTCCGAGAACTTTTTTCTTGTTACATATAGCTTCCATTTGCGCTTCATTTAGTGGTTCAAAAACAAATTCTTTTGCAATAGGATCAGATTTTGAAAATTCTGCATTTAGTACTTTGTATTTATTTAAAATAGCTTCTTTTTGTGCTTCGGTTCTTGGTTCATACTGATTTTCTAATTTAACTGGAACACATTTTTCGAATTCAACTCCAAGAATCTTTCGCTTGTTCAGAAGTGCTTCTCTTTGCTCTTCTGTTCTCGGAATAGACGATTTTTTATTATTTTGATCAGATTTACTAAACTCTGTGCTTAAAACCCTATTTCTATTTATTATTGCTTCCTTTTGTGCTTCAGTTATAGGTTCAAAAATTATTTCGTTCTGTTCACTTTTATTGCATTCCTCCAATATTTTCTTTCTGTTTCTATGAGCTTCCGTAAACGGAGTACTAATATTATTCTCTTCGTCAATTGATGTAAGTGTAATCAAGGGATACAAATTATTTTGATCGCCAAATTCATGCGTAATTACTTTCATTTTATTCTTTAGAGCTTCCTCCTTTGCTTCTAAAAATCTTTGATTATCAAATGCGTAATTTAAATTTCCACCTATAACATCGCTTGACGTTGCTTTGTTATTCTGAGCATCATTGATTATATTTCCTTGTGCATCTAGTTCCAACTTATTATCACATGCATTGACATCTTCATCAACACTACATATTGCGTTAAAGATGTCATTAGACGCTTGAGATCTTGTTTTATTGACAATAAAATCCGATTCAAGACGCGTTTCAGTGTTTAGAGAGCTCGTTGATTCCACCATTTTTATATCATTATCAAGTCCGTCTTCAGATTTGAAATCACTTTGAATAGACATGGCCATAATATCTTCATTTTTTTGGTGTTCTAGTTCAAGTTTTTCACGTTTTAAATTTCTCTCTTCCGTGGAAAGTAACTGCATGCGCGTTTGGTCGAGTTGGAGCCGTTTTATTTTCCATTCAGTGTGTATTTTGCTTTTTTCTACTTCCATATTCAATTTTGAGTAGTATTCCAACATTTTGATCCTAAAAACAAACAAAAAACCAATGAATACTAAACATAATTGCAACATTTTTTAACTAAAATTGTGCAGAAAATAGCGGCTATTTTCAATGGTAAAGATTCCAGAGATAAGAACTGTATTTCATTAAAATATAACTACGTCAAACTTAATAAAACTTTATCTAAAAAGAATAAAGATATCTATACCACTCACTTTTCATCGTCCTTTAACTTGGAATCTACTGCATCAGCAGCCTTTTCAGCGACTTCCTCCAGCTGAAAACAATGCTTCTCTCGCTGTTTTGCTTTGAACTTAGCCGCCTTTGCCTCTGCCATTGCTGCTTCTAGTACTCTTAATGAATGTTGTTTCTCAGCTATTATAAGCTGCGCTAGACGCTTTCGTTCAGCTGAAATTGGATAAATATTGAGTAGTACAACAATTAAATTAGATATTTTTAATATCACAAAATAATAATATAAATACATATATAGTATTGTAATAATTATTTCAGAGCTTAGAGCTACTTTATTAATTAATAGAAACAGGTTATTTCCAAACCAATACGAGTTGGGGACCAAGAAAAGAGCCACCTTCTCTTTTCCTTAAAGGCCGGCAACGCACTCGTGTCTCTGCAAGGGCTAGGGGTGTCCATAGGCGGAGGACCGCTTAGCCTGGGTGAGTCTCTTACTCGTTTGATATATGAAATAATGATAAAAAAGGCAGATTTATAGAAATCGAAATTGCTTGATAGAGATATTTTTAATACTAATAGTCACCTATTATTTTTTCCATAGTCTCTGCCTGTTTCAACGAAGCCATTTCTGTGAAAGCTTTCCTCTCAGCCTCCCGCTTCAGCAGTATTTGGTCAAATGTTACTGGCTCACCGCTCACAAATAAACACCTATCAAAATTAAATATTTTTCATTTAGGTTGAATAATTATTTTCAACTGGAATACTTGGTACATGGACGAAGGCTATTGTGAAATTTCACTTTGTATATAAAAAAATGAGATTTTCATTTTTATTGTATAGCCGATAACGGAGCAAGTTGATCTCCTATATGGTAAGAGAACATCACCGCCCATATACAACCGCGCCATAGTCGCCGAAATGAATTGTGTTGCCGACGTTAATGCCGCTTAAGCAGATTTTTAAAGGCTTCCGATATCCTCACTCACTCAGCGAAACAGAGTAGAAGTTCCGTTTCAAGTACAACTAACATTACATGCTGAATATTCTGTGAGCCCGTGGTATCTATTCGGACGATTTGATAATAAACAATACCTCGTTCTATAGACGTCAAGCAATTGTTGTTCTCGTTCAAGCTCTTCGAAGGTGGAACAACATCGGACAAACGGGTGGTCCGTTGATATTAGGACCAGAGGATCCTGGAAAATATAAAATGTATTTGTGTATAATTTTTTAATACCTTATTAATACTTATATGTTTCAAGTTAAGTTTCTATTGTCTATTCTATTTGCGCCAAAAATGCCTTAACTAAGCAAACTTTTAATTTGAAAATCATAAACTCGTATTTTTGTACCCTTTCCAAAACGTGTCAAAAATATTTTTATTTTAAATACAAGCTTGACTTACGGTAGGATTGCAAAGCTTCAACAGCCTTAATGATTTGCCACATAAAAGTATGAAAGAGGCCAAAGGTCTCAAGAAGTCTGGCACAGACATACTCAATGCTATATGAAATCCCTTATCCCAGTATCGTTTGCTTCGAGAGTTAACATATTGACTGTCTTTTCGTATGAAGAACTCGTTAAAATAATCATCCAGCTCACCTTCGAAGATAAACTTCTCAATAAACCTTAAAAATTATTTTAGACCTTATTTTAGAGTATAATTTTAACACTTAACATCAACGTTTACTCAAGCGTGATATGTTACGCTTGAGTATAGGATATGTCCTACGACCCATTATTAGAACAAGAAGGCCTCGTAGCTAAAGTGGTTTTAAAAGTCTACCGTAAAGAGAGAGGTATCGGCTTCGAATCCCGGTCCGGACAATTATAATTTTTTATTCGGTCACTGGAAGGGCTTGACAGTGGCCGGACGAGTGTCTTATTACAGTCGCATCCGTGGGAGAACTCATCCGAAGTGATACCACAGGCTCACAGAATACTCAGCGTGTGATTGTACTTGAAACCGGTACTGCTACTTATGTTTCGCTGAGGGGGTGAGGATATCAGAGGCCCTTAAAATGCTGCTTAAGTGCCGTAAAAAGCCAACAAAACAACGAATACGCGAACTACGGCGAGGTAGTCCATGGGCGGTGGTGTTCGCTTGCCATGTGAGAGACCTATCTGTTCCATTGTACACTAAATCATAAAAATACATGTTTTAAATGAACTTATTATAAAACATTTAGTAAAATACAAATATTTACTACCAGATTAATAATGCTTACTTGAAATAAACCCGGCACACGATCATAAGAGAATTATATAAGGTTTCCGCTGTTCTTTTGTGTGTGACCAGGGATATCTCGTTGAAAAGATACGACATCAACTCAGCTCCGTATGGCATTTTGTCTGTTTCTAAAACAGTTTAAATTTTACCTAATTTAAAAAAAAATGTATGTACTTATTTAATCTCTATTTGCAGATTTCGAAAACTACCACAACTACAATGAAATTAAAGCTTCAGCTGGCAATATATTTTGATAGTAATATTATAACTTCAATAAATGTAAAAGTAAATGTATTATTATTATTTAAAGTGGTATACGTATTTTTAAGTAGGTGATCAGCTTTGTAGGTATATAATAAAAGTCAAACTGCTACTATTTTTTCTTTCTTACCGCTTAAGTGACGTAAAAAGTCGGCAACCAATGCGCGGACTGTGACGCGGTTGTCCACGGGCGGCGGTGTTCTCTTACTATATAGAACACCTACCTGTTCCGTTGTCCGCTATACTATAAAAAAGGTAAACATTTTCCAATTGTAATGTAAAACAGAAATTTAAGACTCACCCAAACTATCAAGCTTGTGAATGGATGCCACAGTCTGTATTTCATATTTCATTGGTTCGATATGATGTAGTATTTGTAATAATGTCGGCATACAGTTTACATCAACTTTACTGATTGTAAACTTTTCAAATATCTCTGTTACTTCGAGGCGAAACTTTAATAAATACTGCCTTACCGTTTCCCTTACAGCCTGATAAAAAGACATTTATTTTATTTGAGTTCTTTTTTGCCAAAAGTCAGATATCCCAAAGAAAAATTAGATTGATCTTACTAGCCAATATTTGATTGCTCGACTAAGCCTCAAACGATTTATACCTTTTTTCTCTCTTATTCACTTACAATAAGCATATAAAACAAATAAGACTAATTTTTTTTCCAGATTACCATGGAAATAAACAAATGACCTCAATATATACATACTAAGTAAGCCTACCTCAAACAGCAGTCCCTTATCACGAAAATATATCGAATGAATGAAGGCAAAATCATACAATCGCCTATAATAGGTGCCAATTATCAACAAAGGTGCCACATATCCCATTAAAAGTTCCCGAGATATGCACTCTAGTACTAAATTGTCCTTGAGGCGGAACGAATTTGTTTCCTTGTTAAATGGAAACAGCCGGGTCTCGATACCAACTGAAAAAAAAATAATAATAATAACTAACATGTTATATTTAAACATATGTATAAATTTATTTAAACAGAATTTCAAAAATCTGACAATCTGCTGAATTTAATTATTTGAATATTCACAAATTATAAACTACACATATATTACTTTTTCAATAAATACAATACCTTTCATTTGTAAGTTTTAGTATTTCGAAAAGCAATAATATCATAATACTCACTCAATAAATATGTGATATGTCGTATAAACTCTCTCTCTGACGTAACATGAAGGTCACTTATTGTACCAATCACTTGTTGCCACAATCTCACTTCTCTCGAAGACGTCGCTATTAATTGCCTTTCATGTATCTCTGGCAGTTTTGCTGCAAAAAATATTCAAAGCATATGTTTATCTGTTCTGATATAAAAAGCTAAATGTGTTTGTGATAACATGTACTACTGTGTATATATAAATTTAAAGCTAAAGAGATGCCAGCTGGTACAAGGCTAATCAAAGGTTCATCACTTTTATTTTCTAGGGGTGTAGGTATTCGTTTACTTGCATCCTAACATTTTTTCATGGTATAGCAGACAACGGAACTGGTGGACTTCTTATATGGTAAGATAACACCGCCGCCCGTGAGCAACCGAGCCATAGTCCGCGTATTGATTGTGTTGCCGGCTTTTTACGCCATTTAAGCGGCATTTATTATTCGGCTTCCGATATCCTGACTTGTCAACGAAACACAGTAGAAGCACCGTTTCAAGTAAAACTACCATTACACGCTGAGTATTCTGTGAGCCCGTGGTGTTACTTCGAGGAGCCAGCCTAATTAATGCATTCACATATCTTTCAACATGGCTCTCCCACGGTTGTGACTCTCAGCTGGCCACTGACAAGTCCTTCCAGAGACCGAATAAAATATAAATTAAATAATAATTTATAATTGTCCAGACCGTGATTCGAACCCGATATTTCTCACTTCATGATAGACTTATTAAACCATTTAGCTATCAGGCTCTTGAATATATGAGATTTATATAGCTTACAAACTATTTCCCAAACATTTCCAGGTATGTCCTTATCCACTTGAGAAGCTAACTCCCAAATATTTAACTCACTATATTCTTTAGAATTATTGACATCAGTTTCTTCTGCTGCGGTTATGAGTGATATCTAAAAAAACATATCCTTTTGTAACATTTTACAAGAATCATGAAATAAAGATACATTTTTATTTTAAGCACTTCATGTACTATCTATTTATAACAACTATAATTCAATCTTTAGTCGAGATCAGTTTGCTGAAATTTTTACATAGAAGTGAAGTGTTTTAAACCTCCTGAAATTTATTTTACATTAATTTCAATAGTTACCTTAGGTTCAGTAGATGAATCTTTTGGCATTCTTAACTCTCTAGGTGTTGCAAGTCTTGGTAAATTGTATATGTCATATTCGGAATATGGTGACACTTGAATTGAGGTTTTTGAAGATAGTAATATTGGAGACAAGAATGATTTAGTCTCTGAACTTTTTCTTGTATAAGTATCAAATATTGCTAAAATCAATTAAATTTAATTAGAGGAAGACACAATATATAACTACATATATAGTATATACATTAATAAAATAAAACTAAGCAAGTAAAATGGAAGACTATGTTAATAATACTTCCTAAATTAAATTTGCAAAAGTAACACATAATATTATTAGAAACACATAGTATTAACCCCTAATATTATTTTTCCACTTCTACAAAATGTAGCTTAAGAATTATGAAACATGTAGAATTAGGTACATTTCAAAATTATATATTATGATACGAGATATTAATAATTAATTGAAACCATGGTATGGTAGTTTTGTTATATAAATTTTACAAGTTCAATTACTAATAATTACATTGAATAAACAAATATAGTTAGTAATAAATTAATAATGTATGCATATTTATATTAATATTGTATGTGTATTGGGAGATCGCAATATAATTATAATACAATACAAAGAAACAAAAAATAAACTTACCAGACTTTGAGTCAAAAGTCTCAACTGTGTATTCCATTAAGTTTTCATTTCTATCATTTAAATAATTATCTTTACTTTTTAATTTAAATGGTAAACAAAATACATATGGTGGATATAGAGAATATGGCTGTGGTGAGCCATATAGACCCTTTTCTGGTCTAGGAAGCATTTTTTCTAATAATCCAAAAGAAAATGGTCTCTGAAAATAAGAATTTTTTTTTTGTAATTTAATTAGTATTAAATACTCAATTATCATCAATATATGTATACTGTTTATGTTACATATAACCAAACCAAAAAAATATAGTGTAAACTCTATATACCGATACTGAAGGGACTGTGCATTTTATAGCGGTATAAAGAGTTCTTAAATGGAGAGAAGAAAAGGTGGATGGAAGACAAGCTAAACCAACTAAAGCCAATTGATTTCGTCGCTTTAGGGAGTTTGTTGTTAAATCGAGGGACGTTACATGGAGTTTACACTGTATATATATTTATCGTTTGTTGTCAAATAGTCAAGAACACAACATTATTTATACTAAATTATATTAAGTACACAAACCTGATATAGTTCTGAGCATAAATTATCTGTTTCTGTGTTTTGAAGATTTAGGATTAGTCTAATTACATTGTATACATAATCATTATCAAAACCTAGTTTAAGATTTCTTACGCTAGTTATAGCTTCCTTAAGATCAACACAACGCTTATATTCAGCAACATTTGTTACTCTTTGCTGTAATATAAAATGGCAAGATAGCAAATCAACTATTGGATCATCACCAGACATTGGAACTTCTAATGAGGTTTTATTTAAAATTATTTCATAGGATTTAGATCTCATTTTTGAGGCAATTTTTTTCACTGAAACTTTGCTTAGATGACAATAATTTTGAGCAGTCTTATTGCAAAGCATGCTAAGCAATTTGTAAACGCTATCATTTTTCACAAAATTATTTGTAGTTTCCATTCTTATATTCTGTTATCGGATTGCTGAAAGCCTCTTGTCGCCGATAACCATATATTCACATATTTTTTGTTTTTCACTCACAGTTCTTGTTGCCTGTAATAAAACACGTCGTTACTGATTTTAGTATACATTTAATAATAATTAAAAAACAGCATAAAGAATTACTAAATATAACGTCTGCCAATTAGAGAATGTACATTTTATTGCTAAAATGGGTTTATAAAAAGTTATGATTTACCTTTATACAAAAAAATATATTTATTCATTATAAAAAACATATATATTGTTTTAATTTTGTTTTATTTTTAAGTTTAAATTACACTTCACAGATCAAGTATTGATATAAAAAACAACACAGTGAGAAAGTAATATTACTGCACTTTCGTAAATACCATAGATACCATATTTATTTTCAATTAATTTTGGAATAATTGCGAGTCTATTTGATTATTTTTCTAGATATTTCTAGATTGATCTTATTTTCTAGATATTATACAAGTATGTAAATTTCATTCATCATATTATAATTTACAATATGTACATAATTTAATTAATTATATTAGCCAGAATTACTATTACACTAATACATAATATGTATTTACAATGCACTCTTGAGTAATTATAGTCTATGGCATTTAGTCATTGTCATTTATTGTTCCGCATTCAAGGAACCTTAAAATAACCAAAAAAAAATAACAAAATTGATTTTCTTTATATAAGAAAGAACGGTATCGAAATGTTTGTTTAATTTTATAGAGAGAATTTAAAAATTAAATTTTGAAATTTATTATCAAAATGAACCAAGCCGATGTTACTAAACTAGTCTCGAAGTTGCGAATAAAAGTTCCGCCTAAGCATCGTCGCCTTGGATCTCCAGAAGGACCTGAGGGCCGAATTAATAAACTAAGAAAAACTGTAACTGGTTTAATAAAATATGAAAGGATTGAACTAAATTATAATCGTGGTGATGAAGCTAGACAGTATGCTGAAAGAGTAAGTTAAAAATATAAAAAAATATCTATTTTAATTCCAATAGAATAAAATTCATTTGCTTATTTTTTTCAGTTAATTGGAGAAGCAATCAATCATGGGGATTGTCATAAACCAACAATGGAGATGGCTGACTTTTGGCTCTTAGAAAAAGAGCTAGTACATAAATTATTTAAAGTTTTAGTACCCCGTTTTGAAAACAGCAATTCAGCTTATACTCGTATGCTAAAAGCTCCAAAAGCTGTGTATGGTCGTGACATAGACAAAGCCGTTTTAGAGTTAAAAGGAAATCCTTATCCATCTCTGCAAAATAAACAAGCTAATAACAGGCAGTTGCTTCAAAATATATTGCTAGATGCAGCTAAATATGATTATAGACAGGCAAAATATGCTGAAATGGCTGAAAACATTGGTAAATCAGATGTCACTTCGAGTAATGGAATACTAAATAAATGTGAAAATTAGACTTCTAAGTACAAATATATAGTTAACTGTTTAGATTTAGAACTAGCTGTTTTGAATTATCACCTATACATTATGTTATATTTAATAAAAAAGATAAACTTCAAAAATAGTGGTTTGAAATTAAGAATATTTGCAGTAAGCCTAAAAAGAAACAATTATATCGTTATAGTAACGTCGCATAGGAATAATACCGAGTGTATGAGATAAGAGAGCTATGTTGTATAATGGTAATATATGACTAGCTACGTATATTACACTCATAACACACATTGTATATATACGAAGTACGACATAAAACTAATCATTTACTAAGTAGGTATTGTAAATAATTTTCATTTACAAAGAATAATTGCAGATATAGGTATGTGAAGTAAAAAAAATTATGTTCAGTAACATTTTAGATTTCTCTTCGATTTAACGTGTTAGAAAACAAACGGAGTTGTCAATTATACTAATTGATTTTGGACTTTCAAAGACGTACTAATAGACATGGAGTCTGCAAACCCGAAAATTGTAGTTGTTGGATCATGTAGTGTCGATTTTACCACGTATGTTGTCTATTATTTTCGGCTTTTTATTACTTCGATAGTAAGATATCTAAAATCTTTTTTAAAAATATCTACACCTATAAGATAATTAACATTATTATTAATAGATTATCTTTACTAATAATGCTTACATCTAAACTAAAACCCGTGAATATTAGCTACAAGTATTAAAGAATTGTAGCATAACCTACAAAATATAGTAGCTGCTTTTTAACCTGAAGTTAATAGGATAATACAGATAAAATAAATGGGATAATATAAGTTTTACATATATATTACATTACAATAACGAAAGCGTAAACTTGTATGAATTTACCAATAAAATGACAAGAGCTACATGTTAAGTTAAGGCTGCACATACACCACGCAACAATGGCATCTGTTTTATTATATAATCACTTATCTAATTTTCATTTCTATTTACACAAGTTATGATATTTTTTTTATATTAACGATGGCAAACGAGCAGGAGGTTCACTTAGAGCAAGCGGTCCTCAGACCGCTTGTCCTAAGTGAGCCCATTATGGGCTGAGGCCCATGGACACCCCCAGCCCTTGCAGAGCCGCGGGTGATTTGCTGGCCTTTAAGGAAAATGTACGCTCTTGTCTTGTTTTTTTTGAATGGTCTATCGATGTCGGCATAAGGCCTCTAAAGCTTCTCGCGGACTTTAGGGGCGAGCCGTAGGCTAGCTGCTTTTGTCTTGAAGGTACTCAAGTCTTATAAGTTTGGAAATACCCCCGCTGATAACTGATTCCACAAAGAGGTAGTATAGAATATAAATTAACATGCCTTGTGTATTAGGGAATACTAGCTGGGAACAAATGAAATGGTGCGACACAAAGACAAAAATGTTTGTTCTCGAAGTCACTTTCATGTAAATATTATTATTAAGTTATTAAATCTACAGCATTTATAATTTTAATAATTACATGTTTATTTTAATCATAAGGTTGAAATATTATACTTTTGTGGGTTAAGTTACGGTAACAATAAATAACTAAATGTATCTCATAGGTATGTATTAATAAGTTTATATTTGTAATAAATATATTTTTTATTTAATGCTTTAAGATATACACCCAGGCTGCCGAAGCCTGGAGAAACGTTGCACGGCACAAAGTTTACTACTAGTTTTGGTGGTAAAGGTGCAAACCAATGTGTTGCAGCTGCAAAACTTGGTGGAAATACATACATGGTAGCTAGAGTAAGTGAACTCTAAGTTATGATTATTATGTCAGGCTTCTTAGATAATAAATTCCTTATTATAAGGGTTTACAGTTTTATTTTTGTGATATATTGTAGGTAGGAGATGATTATTGGGGAAAACAATATATAGATAATTTAATCAAGTTTGGCATAAACGTAACCTATACAAAGACAACAAAAGAAGTTGGTACTGGCATTGCTCAAATATCTGTAGGAACTAATGGCGATAATCAAATCGTCATTGTGCCTGGTGCTAACGATAAACTCAGCACATCAGACATAAATGAAGCTCAAGAAGTAATCAAGCATGCAGACATTCTAATAAGTCAACTCGAAACACCGTTCGAGACGACGTACGAAGCTTTCAAATTATGTGACGGAGTAAGTTATGTTTTAGATATCTTTATATTTTTAATTTCAGGGTATATATGAATGTTTTTCTATTTTAGATACGACTTCTTAATGCAGCGCCAGCTTATACAAATATAGAAGATATTTTAAAATACTGTCATATACTATGTGTAAATGAACCTGAAGCTTCTGTGCTTGTCGGTTTTGATGTAGAGATGTCGTAAGTATGTTTGGGTGTTTGTTAATGTATAAACAGTGTAAATTATTAAATTAAATTAATTATTTTTAAATAACACTATGAACGAATAAAAAAGTTGCTCATATTGCTAGTAAAACAAAAATATATGAAAATATTATTAACGACTCCATAAGAATGTTTAACTAATAGCATGTTTGCAATAACATGGTAAAGCACAAAATGTTGCTCTCTCCTGATATCAAGAACTATTTTATTTACAGAAATATAAAAACCGCGCTTCGAAAACTTTTAGACTTTGGTTGTAAAACCGCCATCATCACTCTTGGTGGTAACGGAGCAGCGTATTGTGAAAGACGTGATGACAAACAAGATGAACAATGCATTCATGTACATTGTACAAAAGTTGTCGCTCTCGATACAACAGTGAGTTCGTCAATTTTTTTTATGCTACCTAAAATGTATGTTGTTTAATAATTTTTTTATGAATATAGAACAAACTATTTAATTGCTCTGTAGCGTTATAATATAAGTATTATATTCTGATGCAGGGCGCAGGAGACGCTTTCGTAGGTGCATTAGCAAACTTTTTAGTAAGTAATAGGAATAAACCTCTACATCAAATAGTTGGAGCCGCGTGTGAGATTGCAACAAAATCAGTTACCAAAGAAGGAACTCAATCAAGTTTCCCTGATATTTATAATCCTTTTAAAGGCGATTTCATGTACGTTATTTTATAATTTCATATTGTCTTATTACCATATTAATACAACAATTGAAGATTCCTATAATCGTCGATGAATTGAAGACTCATCTTAGAAAAAATACCATCATAATGTATTTATTACAATATTTTCATTATAGAAATAAAACACACAGATATCTAACTATATTATTTATTAACTAATAAAATCCCAACAGATCAAACTATAGTACGTGTTTAATTATTGATATTATATTTCTTTACTTTCGAAGTTGCGGCGATATATCAATATATATACAGATGCAAATAAGATACAACACGCCTTATAATTTTGGCTAATAACAAGTATCGTTATAAAATGCAATTTAAATAAATATCCAATATTGCCCACTTGACTTTATTGATTATAAAAAAACCTTAAAGATAAGTTTGTGGTAAAACTACACTTATTAATACAATAATGTTCGTAAACACTGGTGCACAATTTGTGTATACATATATTATTTACTTATTACAATGCAACAGGGTACCAACGCCGATGCAACAAGCGTCAATTTTACCTATAGCAACATTGTAACCATATGTGTCGTGATGTAATCTATATCTTGTATCATACATACGTCGAGACACACATTGCCATAAAACTTAAAATTAAATGATTAATTACTACAATATTATTTTTACACTAAAGAGTGAGTCATACTTTTGTCTGTAAGCAAACAAACACATCTTGTACTTATCTATTTAAACCAATTACCTCTGTTACTACTTTTAAGGGTATTAGTACTAATATAGTAGTAGAACGTATAAATTGGCTTTAGCCAAACCAAATTCAAGAAAGCAAGACATTATTTGATCGTAATCATATTTGTCGTTGCATGTATGGATACCCTTATTAATTAAAAGTATATATACATTTCTTAACAATCAGTTTTTTTCAACAGTTATTTGGATAAATACTTAATAGAAATAAAATGCCTAAATAGCTTTTAATGAAATATCAATATATATTTAAACAGGCAGATAGTATTAAAAATTGTTTTTAATATTGATATTGTTGCATACCTATAATATCTAAGTATAGGTATACATCCTAAATATCAAAGCACTTACCTTATTAATTTGGGATCTTATTTATGATTTTATTTTTAATAGACTTAAATGATTTTACACTTAAAATAGGATTAATTTATATAAAGCACATTCATTTATATAAACTTATCATTCTTCAATATTTGTGTGGTTATAGTTTGAACAATAATACAAAAAAAACAAAAATATTTAAAAATAAATATTTTTTTTAAATTCTTTTTATAGCTTCTAGAACTTATTTTAGTTTAGTTAAAAGTAAATATAAGTATGTATTCTGTTTCTATATGATGATATATTATGTTAATATCTACAATTCATACTAACATCTTAAATATGAGTTTGTATTTAAACATTTAACAATACTTAATATGTACATTACTGTAAAACATAGAGACTATTAATGGTAGTATCATTGACAATCTGCAATAGTACCTGAATGTCTTCAATACTAGTAATAAATTTTGGTGCACCAATCAATTCCACTGATTTTTCTTCCAACTGTATTTTATGCTTTAAATTTTTTAAGCATGTAACAGTTTTATCACATTTACCATCTAATATCTTTTTGAATATGACTTCTGTGACCTCTTCATACTTAACTGTGCAGGCTTCAAGACCACTTGTGACTGATTCTTCTAGGTTTTCTTGCTTTGGATCTGATCCAAATGGTTTAGCAACTACATCTTCAGTGATATTATTGGTGTCTGATTGTGATGGTATACATTGCTCATTTCCCTCTTTTAAAGCTTCATCCAATATAGAAGGACTGTGGGGTTTGATGTTGTTTTTAAGAATATTTTCCTCAATTTTTAAACTTGTCATTTGCATATCTGTTTCCATCTCCTCAACTTGCGCATCTTCCTTTGGATTTTCCTTAATTTCACTATTCCCTAGTAATATAGCTTCTACATCATGATTTTCGATAGCAGGTTTTAATTCTGTTACTGTATCTTTGACCTGATTAGTTTCAGTGGAATTATCATTGAGTATGTCCATAATTGAAGGAAAATCATCCATTTTACTATCATTTGCATTTATTTTATTATTCATTAAATCTTCTAATTCTGCAGCTATACGATTATACATTTTGTCATCTTTAAGTTCTAAATTTTTGGGAAAAAACTCAATACACCAATCTTCATTAGGCAACAAACTTTTATTGATATTTGGAATCAAATCTGCTAAAGTAACCTTGCATTTAGTATCATTGGAACTATTTATAATAGGATTGACAAAAATAATGCCATATTGTTTTTGTTTTGAATCCATTAGCTCCACATTGGAATTTTTTAATACACTGGACTTGCGGTTATTATTCTCTTTTAAAATATTAAGAGCTTTATTGTTAGTGTTTGACTTTTTTACCTCATTGGCTGTGTTTTTATTGCTATTGAATTTAGTTTCTTTTCCAGAGTCATTTAATAAATGTTTATTTAGAGAGGTTAGGCCATTTTCATTGTTTTTTAACTTAACATTTGAGTTTAGTTTTGATGATTTATTTGCTTTTGGAATTGAACTCTCATATTGAATTTTTACTTTAGTAAATTTACCTAAAATCTTGGCAAAGTCCATACGCGTTACCACAACGGAGCACTCACGACATTTACCCTCTCTATAAAGAGTTTCTAAATTTCTGGCAAATTTGTTCTTCACACGTCTCCCGACTCTTGATTTATATCCAATCATATTGATCTTCAATTAAACACTTCTTTATTATAATAAAGTAAATCAACGCTTTAATTATGCTATATGACGATCGCAGATAGGCAACAACATTTCCCGCGCAGTCAATATCTTAGCCATTACCGCATAAGATATGTTTACTGTATACGTTATCTGAAAGGCAATAACTTTTTTTTTAAGGTAAGTTAAAATCTGAAGCCGTTTACGATTTCTTGAACATAAGGCAATTTATTGAAATAATCACAACAATCACCATGAATTACTGATATAGCATAATATGGCGTCTTTGACGGTTCGACCTGCCAACAGGCAACTGTCTTGTTGTGATTAGAGAAGTGCATAAATGTGTTTTATCGATAAGCGATGACATATGACATTATAGATAATATTTAGAAGATTAACCTATTTTACAAAATATATGAAGTTTTTCCTTAGTATTTAAGCAAAACTCAAGTATAAAATTCTTTAAAATACTGAAATCTGGTGCATTTTACCTATCATTCTGCATTAACTAAGACAATAAATGGATTTTTTTAGAGGAACTTTATTTAATTTTCGCATTAAGTCACCTCCGACAGGAATGCATAGAGGTCCGAAGGGGAGGCCTATGTCCAGCAGTGGACGGCCTTTGGCTGAAATGATGATGATAATAATGATGAAAAAAAATATAAATGATATTTTATTATTTTTCAAATTAAGTTCTTGTAAAAAAATGTTTATCAATTATTAGTAATCAAATCAATAAAAGGTCAATCATCAATCAAAAATCAAATCATTAAGTACTATGTATTCGATTTTTCAATCTTTATTATTAATACTTAAATTTAAATTTGCACTTTGAAGAATAATCAACCTTTTTTAAGGTGCCTCTTATATAAAAAATAATAATGACTAAAATTACTATCACTCTCTTTAGTTTCTGTCTCACGATCAAAAAAAGGTAATCAAAATAAACTAAAATACCTAGATTTCAATTAGTGGGTCATAATCATTTACATTTAGAATAAAGCAACTCTCTAGTGTCTCCTAAATTACAGTAAACATTTAAAATGAAAACATTTATCACATCAATTTAAAAACCTTCTAGATATTTAATATTTTATCTAATGTTTTTAATTTTTTTATACTTTTTTTATTCTATAGTGGAGGTTGGTATCCTAAATGACCAGAAAACACCGCTACTCATGAATAGCCGCGCCACAGTGCGCGCATTAATTGTGTTTCCGGCTTTTTACACTGCTTAAGCGGCATTTTTAAGCGTCACCGATATCCTCACTCTCTCTACGAAACACAGTTCATGTACCGCTTTACGTTGAGTATTTTGTGTGTCCGTGGTCTTACTTCGGACGAGCTGTCCTAATTAGTGCATCAGCATATACTTCAACATGGCTCTCTCACGGGTGAAAAACGACCGGTTTTCATCTCGAAAACCAAACTTTTGGTCAGACATTAATTAAAGATTCTTAAATTCACAACACGTTTAAAGCGCAATTGTAAAATATATTTTCGATGAAACATAACTAGAGTTATCGGTTTATTAATGGCAATCCCTATGCTCTTGCTGTATGTTAAAAATATTGAAAATCAAAATGGCCGCTTCTTTCTGCTTTTATGTATCATAAAATCACTTTAAATATTTAATTTCTTTAAAATATTATTCAATATTTAAAACGCATTTGCACCATCAGTGGAATATATTATTTAAAAAAATAAAATGGCTTGGCAAATGCCAGGCCCTGGCCAGTGGAATCCAGGAGTCCTGACTCCAGATCCGTCTGCTTTGAATTTGGCCGGTATGAATGCATTTACACCAGATCCATGGACCTTGATGCAACAGCAAAATTGGCAGCAATGGGCTCAATGGCAACAACAGTATGCCCAATGGCATACTCAATATGGAGACAAGGTATATTTTAAAGGAAATAGTACACAGAAATAATACAAACTCTCAAAAAAAAAGTTTTATTTTACCTTTTAGTGGATTTTCTAAATAGTTGTTGTTATAATTTCAGTATGCAGAACAAATGCAAGGAATGGCAACAATGGAAATGATGCCACCTCAGCCTAAACCTATTCCACCACCAGCGCCACCTCCACCTGAAAAACCACCTCCGCCACCTCATGAAAATGATCAACCTTTGTATAGTAAGCCACAGCCTCCTTCAAATCTGCAATCCAACCAGTCTATACCATTCAATTCAAATATCAGTAAAAATGTAATAAACAACAATTCTGATACACACAAATGGTCACTACATGCAGATCTTAGACATGAGAAACCATTGCCAACCACAAGTTCTGTCAATAATGAGGCATTGAAAAAGCTGGCGGAGGAGGAGAGGTTATTTGACATTCAGTTTAGGAAATGGGAAGAAGAAATAGCGAATTGGAAAAAGGAAAATATTAATCACCCAGACAAACATGCTTATAGTGAATATGAACAAAAGTTTGAAGCTTGTCGGGCTCAACTTTTAGAAAGGCACAAACAAATGAATCAAAAACGGGCCAGCCTCATGAGCAACATAAGAGCACCACAAAACTTAATTTCTTCATCAAAACAGATACCCAATTTAATTAATCATTCAAGTCAGATAAGTAAACAATCTCAAACCTATAAAAATCAATGTTCTGAGTACATTAAATGTGGTGATGATTTCAGAAGTAAAAATATAAACATTGTTTCTCAAGATCAAAGCAAATCATTTCAAGACCATCATAATTTTTCATCTTCAAGGTCAAATGGAAAGCTCCCACAAGATACAGCATATGTAATTCAAGGAGTGCAAAATTCAAATTTCCTTCCCACATCTAAAGATACTAAAGGAATCCCTGGACTAGATTTAGTTCCAGATGGTGAAAAGGCATCTCAGCATGAGGTTATTGATATAACTGATGAAAAAAGTGACACACAGACCAATGTCGAGCAGAATCAAACAGGTCCAGATTACTCAACAATTTCACAAGGGATAAATAACATTCTTGGTGATGCAAAAATTATGAACATTCTTTCCATGGTGCAAAATCAAAACCCAAATGTTACTGCATCGATGGCACCTAATACAATGCCTCAAGATGAACAATGGAATAGAAGTTTGGACAACAAGCCTGGTATATATAGAACACAAGACTGTAATTACAATAACAGACCACCATTCAACAGTTATAATAACATAACAGAAAGTAGTTATAATATGAGAAATCCTCCACATAATAATTTTGGTAACAGGCAACTACCACAAATTTTTTATGACAATAGACCACCAAGATTCTATAATTATGACAAAAAATTGGTGCCAACAGTATCAATTAATGGCATTAGACCTCCAGGACCTAATATCTATGAAAATAAACCAGCACCAAACAGTTATGACAATAGAATACCTAATACATATAGAAATAGACCATCAGGTCTAAATAATTATGAGAAAAAAATACCAGATCCAAACAATTTTGGGAATAGACCACCTAATATGGGACAACCAAATGTTGATATGAGAGAAAATGATTTCAATAAACAGGTTTATCAGGATAACAACATGCAAATGCCACATAGTAATTATCAGAAACCCAATCCTTGTCAAACCCAAGTTGAGTATGATCAAGGTTATATTGAAAAGATGGATAAAAGGCCAAGGCCGCTGCTAGAAATTAATACAGGCTTAGACAATATCCAAATAGCCAATTTTGACCAAACACATAATATTCCAGCCTCTTCAAAGCCACCATGGTCAGAAGATCCATTATTTACTCCATCTATTATTGTGGAATATGAGCACAAATCATTGAGATTAAAGGGTATTTAATTATTTAGATTGTTACATGTATTTTTTATGTTTTACATTAAGATTTTGTATAATATAAATTCGAAACAGTTGTTGTATACTTAAATGTATGCTAAGTTCTAAATCAAATAAAGTAATGTCAAATAATATGTACCTTACAGTGTTGTAATATCTCAACTAAACACAATATAATTGGGTAACTTTGCAATATATCACAAGAAACATTGTTAATATAGTTCCATTCCTTCATACAAAAAATAGTATAATAAAGATAATTTATATTTCTTCTCATTGATAGTAGCATGTATTCAAGTATTTTTGCAGCTCGTGAATTCATTGAACCAGTGCATACATTTGACTATGATCATAAGTCAAAAGATGAAGATAAAAAGAAAGATTTTGAAAAAGAAGTTGTAGAGTTATTTACAAGAAAGCAACGAGGTGAAAAGGAAAACAGTCGCCGCTATCGCGATTATCACACACGTGATTATGAAAGGAGATCTGACATACTGCCGGAAGATATTAAAGCGAAACCAGAACATTACGTCTCCCGCGAAGACAGATCAGATGACAAGAGACACGATGAGCGCGATAGGTATAGGCGCGATGAATATAGAGATAGAGAAAGGGATGTTGCTAGAGATAGAGTCATCAGAGGCCGAGAGCGAGATTTTGGTCGCGACTCGGGAAGGGATCGGGACTATGGAAGAGATCTAGCTAGAGACAGAGAACGAGATGCAAAAGATAGAATTAGGGATTCAGAGAGAGATAAGAATCGTAGTAGAAGTCGAGAAAGGGAGCAAAGAAAACGCGCTAGCAGTGTAAATAATGAAGTTAGTAACCCCTGCAAGAAAAGCAAAACAGATCTGCCAAGGCATATTGTTATGATTGATGATTTACTGGAGGAGCCTGGTCGGAGTATGAGACCAGAAAGGATCGTTATCATTTTGAGAGGTGAGAATTTATATTTCGATTTAATTGCTATGCTTGCTTACTTGTTTTTTCATAACTTTTATTGCATTTGTTTATTTGTTTTTTTATGCCTCAAAGTAAAATTAATTTAATATTTTATCTATAATGCTTAATTGTCACAAGTCATTTGAATGAGACTAAAGCAAAGGTAAATTCAGGTCCTCCTGGTAGTGGAAAGTCATATTTAGCCAAATTAATCCGAGACAAAGAAGCAGAACACGGCTCTACAGTACGAATTATGTCAATTGATGATTATTTTATGCATGAAGATGAAGTTGAAGAAAAGGACTCTGCTACAGGAAAAGTTGTATGTAACTTTTGTTTTATAAAGTATTACTACTCGACCTTCATCGTCGTCATCATCACCATCAGCCTATTCAAGTCCACTGTTGGAAATAGGACTCGACCTTCGTCTATATAAAATTAAAAAAATAACTTACTTTCTTAAGATGTCATTTGTATAGGAAAAGTAAAATTATGAAGTAATTTTTAAACCCAACCAGTCATTAAAAACGGATGGAAATCACCCAAAGCTATAATTGCTACACCCCAGCTTTAATACATAAGAAATAATTATACACTATGAATACTTTAAATTGGAACGTGATTTTTATCTTAGACTAATAGTAAACGATTAATAATTACAGGTCAAAAAACGACTGCTAAAATACGATTATGACGAACAATCAGAAGAAGTATATACAGGATCGTTGAAGCGAGCTTTCAAAAGAACTATAACGGATGGTTACTTTTCATTTTTAATATTCGACGCCGTCAATGACCAGCTGAGGAGCTATGCCGATATATGGAGTTTTTGCAGGCAGCGCGGATTCCAAGTAATCATTTACTAAATATTAATTAGTTTTTACTGATTTTGTTTAATATATTAATGTTATATTAATTGCTATGATAAATTAAAATCCAGGTCTATATCTGCACAATGGATTTAGACCCACAAGTTTGTTTCAAAAGAAACATCCACAACCGTAAATTGGAAGACATCGAGGTGATCTGCGCTCGGTTCTTTTCAACGCCCCTCCACCACATCGTATTGGATCCGACCACTTTACTCCAGAATGCCGCTATTACCGAAGTTACTATGGAGGACGCCGTTTCAATGGAGGATGTTCAAGAAATAGAGGTGAGGAGGCCTTTGAACATAAAAATGGCTCAAAATCATCGTTTTTTGGGTAAAGTACACCAGTGTGGTAATGAATGGCCAACACGGAAAGTGAAAAGCAGACGGCCCAATATTATAATTATCGGTATCGCGTTTCAAGGAAAATTGCGTGACACCTTTGTATTAATTTTCTTCAAAATTATGAATGATCACGTAAAAACATACCTGTTCAATGTGTTGGAAATTTTTGGTAACCTTAGAAGCGTGTGGATTTTTTTATTTAACGTTTGTTTCAGCCTTTTTTAAATTTATATAATTAATTTGTTAGGATAGGATAATAAGTTGCATTTCAGCCAAGTAACATTTCCAAGATGTCTCAGCAGGTCGAAGGTAGTTTTACTTCAAAATGGGAGCGAATGGACGATGCCAATCAACTAGGTAGGTATTTGTGACGAATGTTTTGTATGTCTAAGACCCTTAATTATTACACATCTCGCATAGTGTTTGTAAATCATAAGAAGCGGACGAAGATTAGTGAGAATATTACTTCTGTCGCTTATAAACGTGATATACTTTCAAAAATTGTCTCCCAAATACTACAGGTTTAATATTAAGTTTTTATTATCGATTTCCAAATTGATATGGTCAATTTTGTGATATAGATTGTTTGATAATAATATCCTATATTATGAATAGGAGCGTGAATTACTTGTAACAAGGGTCTATAAAACTAATTACCTAATAGTTTTACCTACAAATGAAGAAACCAGACAAAATTACTTTCTATATAAGCTCTTCCAAGAGTTGGAAAATAATTAGAAAACATTGTCACGTGTAAGCACATAAACATGGATATAGCATTAGTAAAGACCGAGACTTGTTCCAGCCCGACTCGACGGCACAAGCAAACCTCTCCGAGCAAAGCTGTCAATGGAAGATTACCTGCAGCTAGACGAATGGACTCCTAATAAGGCGAAACCTGGAAAGAAAACTGTAAGTATTTGTACTTATAAACTAGTTTTATGTTACATTTGCCATAAAAACTTTGATTAAGCGCTTGATGTATTTTAATCGGCGATACTTGACAAATTTTACTAAGAGTTTTGACTTAACGTCTATCATAGAGCATATGATAATATGAATATATGTATTATATAGTGTCATTAGTATAAAATATATATTATAGTATTTAATTGTTTATTATATAAATAAGTTTAACGTTCCTCTTCTATTGGCTTACCGATAGAAAGGAAATTAACGGCACAATTATGTTACGGGCGTAATCAATTCTGATGTCTTTGCTTTTGATAAATTACAAGTATGGATATTTTCCATCTTGCACAATGACATTATTTTATTCGGTCGACTTGGTATTTGACGTAATTTTTCTTTGTAAGTTCAAAGGAGACAAGAAACTTACTTAAAGCAAGTAAGTGAGTAAAGTAAATATCTTTTGTCTTTTACATTTTATGTTATTTGAAGGCGATATAGGATGACAAGAGAAATACGAACGTTGTGTCATCGTGAGAATTTTTTAGCAGTGTAAATAAAGTCGGTTATTGGCGAGTGCCGTTTATATGTGGGTTTCATCGTTTTGTAATTAAAACAGGTCCGCTGGGCAGACATAGAAGAAAGAAGAGAACAAGAAAAGATCCGGGCTATCGGGTTTGTTGTAGGGCAGACGGACTGGAATCGAATGACCGACCCAACGATGGGCTCTGGCGCGCTGACTAAGACCAAATACATTGAACGTGTTAGACGCCAATGAAACGGTTAACCTAAAAGAACAAATGCGTTGATGTATGAATTTGCCCTTGTTAACTTTACGCCGCCCTTACAGAGGCGGTACAAGTTCGAGAGGAAGCCTGTAAATGATTTTGGCGTTGTAGTTAAACTAATTCGTTTCACGATGAATCCATTTAAAATACTTTTCACTTGTCTTCAATTTTGATTAGGAATACAATTATTGAACATTTTGGATAATAACATAGAGATACACCACATACCGCAGAGGACTGACTAGTGTCAACATTCGCATTCGATTTTTTTTAAATAGATTAGCTTATATTCTGTTATTATAATAACACTATTACAGTTATTGTGAGTTATTAAGTATAAAAGAGATACAAAAAGAAGGTTTAATCTTACAAAAATTATACTAAAACCTTTATAGCTTTGTTATTTTCATTGAATCTACGTATTATTATTTACAAAAATAGTAATATTATTTTTAAATATATCAGGTTAAGCTAAGCACGAATAAAAGTAAATTATGAATACACTTGGTTTTTTAATGCTATGCGTAATATTTGCTTTAAAACATACAATTTATTTTTTATCCATTACACTTAATTTAAAGAAACCAGCATTATCGCGATATTGAAATCTATTATTAATTGGTTGATAAGTCGATACTCTTGTCAAATGCTTTTCCTTGTCTATAGAAATATTATCACTTTCGCCGGTTTCGGTATCGAATTTGACAGTTTTGTCCATTTTGAGGCGGTTCTTAGCCAAGTTTTCGTTTCCGTCTTTTCCGGCCGTCATTATCATAATCGGAGATGTGCTCATAGCTGTCATATGGTCTTTGATACATTGTTGAAGAATGTGTAGAAAAAAGAGAAATGCTAATAGTGTTAGCGCGGACATTGCAGCTTTGCTCTTATGTTCCCCACCGCCAGAAGAATGACTGGAAAAAAACAATGTCATTGAACATCATTATATATACATATTTTTATTCTATAGCGGATTACGAAGTAGATGGATCTCCTATGTGGTAAGAGAAAAACCGCGCCACAGTCCACACATTGGTTGTCTTACCGGCTTTTTACGTCTCTTAAGCGGTACTTTTAAGGGCCTCCGATATCCTCATTCACTCATTGAATCATAGTAGAAGTATCGTTTTACGCTGAGTATTCTGTGAGCCCGTGGTAACACTTCGGACGAGCCGGCCCAATTAGTGCGTCAGCATATGCTTCAGCA
>DWCF01001108.1:0-34070 GCA_018230265.1 Delias oraia
GTTTTGTGATATCTAGACAAAAATCATGAACTGAGGTACTAAGTAAATTTGTAAACCTACATCCATACATCGTGTTGCTTCAGTATGGCTCTCCCACGGATTCGACAGTATGTCCGGATTGGCATTCAAACCTGATACCTCTCGCTTCATGATATATTAAACCACTTAGCTACGACTCTCTCTTGGTTTGGAAATACCACTGAAGGCAGCTGACTCCGCATAGTACGCGGCACAAAATAGCTTAAATGCCTCGATCTAGTTACTACGACCTAGTGTAGTGGGATATAATGCTTGCCCCGCGGTGTTATGTGCTACTGGTGCGGTGATCTCACGATGCCATTTGTCCGAGCCCTGGAGCCGGCAATTTCGCATCTAGACCCATCAGCTTCCACATTTGTTCTCACCATCCAGTGATAAACTAAAGATATACTATACAAATGTTCGGTTAATATTTAGCTAAAATGCGAACTAACACTGTTTCCAAATGGAAGATACCACGAGCTCACAGAATACCAATGTAAAATAATTTATATATACTTACACCTTAAGTATCTTAATATAATTAGCCCTCTTAAGTAGCTTATAAAGTCGGCAACACAACCAAAAGCTCCCAGTGTACGCTATTTAATAATACAATTTAAGACACGATGGAGGCCAAGCCTTATTAGTCTATTGTTTGTCGGTTTGGTCTTTAAAAGGTGGTTCGTGTGCGCTTGCGGTGATGAGTGACATTTTGCTCGTTTTCATTTTATTTCGAAATTACATGACGTGCCTTTAAGTGCATGTTTTGTTTGTTATTTTTAGCCATCTCAGATGGTCTGTAGGCAAACATTGTTTTGCCATTTGAATATGAAAGCTATATTACCCCAGGGAGAGCCATGCTGGCATATGCTGACGCAGTAATTGGGCCGGCTGGTCCGAAGTGATACCACGGGCTCACAGAATACTTAACGTGAAACGGTACTTGTATTGTGTTTCGTAGAGTGAGAGGGGATATCGGAGGCCCTTATAAATGCCGCTTAAGCGGCGTAATAAGCCAGCAACACAACCAATATTTGCACTGTGGCCCGGTTGTTCATGGGCGGCGGTGTTCTCTTGCCATACAGGAGGCCCACCTGTTCCGTTGTCCGTTTGAATTAAAAAAACAAAAAAATAAAATTACAAAGTTTCAATGAATAATTTTGAAAGTTTCTTTTGAATTAATAAAATGCAAAAATCGGGCATTCAGTTTTGACAGTACAATAATTACTGATGCAAATTTGAAGAGCATCATGTACTAAATCGAAAATATATCATGATGTTTAATCATATCTTAATTATATATTACAATCAAGAAACACCCACTTTACAAACCAACATGGAGTATAAGCCCTATCCGTCTACAATAAGGAATAAATTGCTTTAAAATGCTCGTTTAATAACGCAGCAAAATTTAATCAAAAAATTGTATGCAATCTTGTTCTTTATGGTTTTGAAGGATGGGCGGGTACGGTGTGAATTATTTTATCGCAAAACGCGAAGGAATTCAATTCCTGCTTAGGAATTTGTGCATCGTTGTTTCACAATCATTTTGTATCGATCGTAACAAGTTTTCACCAGTGGGAGAGCCATGCTGAGAGAGCCAAGCATTTGCTGACGCACTAATTGGGCCGGCTCGTCCAAAGTGATACCATGGGCTCACAGAATACATAGTGTGAAATGCTAGTTGTACTAGAAACGGTAGGTACTTCTAGGTAGATGGTAGTTAGGTGTTTCGATGAGCCAGTGAAGATATCAGAGGCCTTTAAAAATGACGTTTAAGCGGCTTCAAAAAGCCGGCAACCGAAGCGCGGAGTGTGTCACGTTTGTCCATGGGCGGCGTTATTGTCTTATCACTAGGAGATCCATCTGCTTCGTTGTCCTCTACCAAAAAAAAAGTACGTAGAGAGAGAACATCGTTACTTAAGATATAGTATTTACTAGATATATTTATTAATGAAAATAAAGAGGCAGTAGTAGGAGGCTTCAAATATTAAATCATGATAATTTTAAGCCTCCTACTTTCTTTTTTTATTTCCAATATTAAAAAATTTATTAAGGTATTTTGTTCTTATGTTTTTATCTTTTGTTTTCATATTTATCGAGATAATTTCTAATGATCTTGATAAATAATATTATAGACAATTTTATCAAGACGGGTGTAAACACTGCATACAAATGTTTGCCGAACTTGAAACGATATCTTAAATATTCTGTCATTCATTCTCTACCATACATTTGTTATAAGCAAACAATGTTTGTAAAAGGGTGAGTTATTTTTAAATAAAATTTACAAACATCAACCATTACATTGAATACGTACAACTGAACTTTAGTATGCAATGTGCAACAAAGGAACAGTCACGAATTTTCCGTTACCTGTTTGTGATTCTCTCGCTTCAACCGACTACTTTATACATATCTGAAGATTAATACTTCTACTGTGTTTCTTCTCTTACCATTACCACCAGAGACCAGCAGGTTCCATTGCCTGCTATATAATAAAAAAGTAAGACGAGATTAACTATACTATACTATTTTAAGTGTCTTTTAGCTAAGTGGACATACCACAAAGCGAGAGGTATCAGTTTATTCCCAGTCCGAATAAAATTTTATAATTTATTCGGTCTTTGGAAGGGCTTCACAGAGGCCGGGCGAATATCTTAACACTGTCTCATCCGTGAGGGAGCCGTGCTGAGACACTAAATGTGCAGGTTAGTTGAATTGATTCCACAGGCTAACAGAATACCAGTGTGAAACAATTTCTTCTGTTTCGGTAAATTAGGAGTACCAATAGAGACCCGCGTATTCCGCTATCTGATGTATCATCGTCGTCATCATCGTCAGCCTTTTCAAGTCCACTGCTGGATATAGGCCTCCCCCAAAGACGCCCAAAGAGATCGTGAGCGATCTGGGTTCATCGGTTGCCCGCGACCTTCGTGAGATCGTCTTTCCATTTCGTGGCGGGACGTCCCACTCTGCGTTTTCCGGTACACGGTCGCCACTCGAGAACCTTTCTTCCCCATCAGTTGTCGGTTCGTCGAGCGATGTATACTAATAATAAATAAAAAAGTAATGATATAAAGCAGTAAGTGATAAAATCTATGAGAATTTATGAAACAGATACTAAAATACCCAATTACACTGATGTTAATTGAGATGTCTTGTTCGGAGTGATACAACGCGCTAACAAAATACCAGTATGACAACTACTGTACCGTGCTTCGCTGTGTGATTAAAGATGCCGTACACTAATGCCAGCTTGTCGCTTAAGCGTAAAAAGCCGTCGAAACGGCGAACTGAATTAAAACGCACTGGTAACAAGAGCACAAATGACATCACGTATTCAAAATTTATGTGATTCTGACCGCAGGCAAATTAAAGACTCCGAGTTGATTGGCTGAGTCTCATCCCCGACGTTAATTAATCCATACAAATTGCTCCCCTGCCCCCATTCACTCCTGACCGCTGCTTGTCGCCTGGTGATTCCCTCTGTGTTTCAGTTCTAACAACCTAAACAACTATATCAATATAATATGCTCGGTTCATATATAAGAATATCATAATTAAATTTGCGTCATGTGAGCCTTGTAGCTAAGTGGTTTAATAAGTCTACTATAAAGCGAGAGCTATCGGTTTTGAATCCCGTTCCGGACATTTATAATTTGTGATTTTTCGGTCTCTGGAAGGGTTTGAGTGGCCGGGCGAGTGTCTTAATACTATCGCACTTATAGGAGAGCCCGCTGAAGAATATGCGGATGCATCAGTTGGATCGGCTCGTTCAAAGTGATTCCACGGGCACACAGAATACTCAGCGTGAAATGGTAGTTGTACTCAAACGGTGCTTCTACTGTGTTTCGTTGAGTGAGTGAGGATATCAGGGGCCTTTAATAAATGCCGCTGGAGTGACGTAAAAAGTCGGCAACACTACCAATGCGAAGACTGTGGCGCGGTTGTCCATGGGCGATGTTGTTTTCTTTCCATATAGACATCCACCGATGTAGAGTAGGTATAATTTAAAGGGCCTTCAATATCTTCACTCACTATAATACAGATATTGTTTCCACACTGGGCACGTCATTCGCTTTTCCTAGTTACACCTCCTGCTTCTTTGCTCGCGTTTTCAAACAATTCCAATTCCAAAAAAAAAACAATTGCAGCATAGTTTTCTATGGGTAACGGTACTTATCATCAGAAATAAGTCCCATTATACGTTATGTAATCTAACAAAACTCTTAAAAACGTATGTAAAATTAAAAAAAGCAACTATAAGTGTAAAATTATCTTTCCCTACAGTGTAAAACTCTTAGTAAATTCCGTGGTTGCTATATCTTTATCCGAGTTTTATCTTGATCGCCATCTAAAGCGATTGCTATGCAAGAGCGGTGCTGAACCCATCCGTCGCAAGTCGATGCACCAATCTTATTGACAATTTCTTCACGTAGCTGCTACTGAACAACCAAAGAATCCAGAAACGATTGGATATTATATAAGTTTTTATAGTATATCGGACAAAGAAACAGCTGGTTCGTCTCTACAACAGCACAAGAATCAGCGCTTGCTGTGTTGCCGGCTTTTTACTCCGCCTAAGCGGTATAATTTCTAGGGACGTATATCCTCACTAATTCATCGAAATATCACAATATTCATTATCACAATATTATAATAACAATGGTTATTATTAAAAAACCAGTTAATTTAACATTACTTTAACAGTCTAGCCAAAACGCATTAAGTCAAGATGCATTTTCGCAGCAACATATGCTTTTATAGTCAATTTGAGCTCAGAAAGAAGTGAGTCGTCTCCACATTTTTGTCCAATTGTTTTATATTGGAAATAAGTACGTCGCGATTTTACTCTCTCAAAAGGAGTATTTTTGTGAACTTCAAAAATGTATTTCTCATAGATATAATTTTAAATATATTTCTTTCTTTTTTTTATAGTACAGCGAACAATGTAACAGGTGGGTCACCTATATGTTAAGAGAACTCCGCCGCCCATAGACAACCGCGCCATAGTCTGCACATTGTTTGTGTTGTCGGCTTTTTACGCCGCTTAAACGGCATTTTAAAGGGCCTCCGATATATTTGTTCTATTAGCGAAACATAGTAGAAGTACTATTTCAAGTACAATTACTGTTTCATGATGAGTATTCTGTGAGACCGTGGTATCACTTCGGAGCAGCCGGCTCAATTAGTGCGTTATCGTATGCTTCGCTATATTAATTATTTTGTATTTAAAAGTTACTTATATAGATGTCGTATTTTTGGAATTATTATGTTTTATTTATAGTTGACAATGGGCGGCTGTTATCTGTCTGCTGCCCGCTAAGCAATTAAGAAAAAAATGTTTTTGTCGTGAAATTGTGTCATACGTACAAGCCTAAAGTTTCACCTTTCTACCAGCAACCCATACTTTTTAATACGCCTAGCAGTAGGTATTATATGAATTTATATGTTAAGACATTTGCTGAGGTCAGCTTCAATTATAAATACACAATATAATTAAATAAATTCTGTTGGAATTCCATACTTCGCTTGAATAACGTCAATTACCAATTCAGGGTAAAAATTTGGAATAACGGGTTCAACGAATTATAATATTAATATAAATTGTTTCGGTGATAAGGCGTTCAGATAACTCAGTTCGTTACGTCACGCGGCACTTTGTTCCGTCCCAAGAAGTTATCAGACACATATAATTTATTAGTTCGCTGATTTAATGATGAATTTCTTGCGTAATTGTTTTCGTCTTGATAGTTTTGTCGGTGAGCACATGGGCAGATTGACATGATGTTAATTGGCTCCATTTGTGATCGTCACAGCTGAATGTTTATGCAATATTTCTTAGCATTATATGTAGTATGAGAATTGTTCTTAAAAGCTGACGTACTTTTAATTGTATAGCAGACAACGGCGCTGGTGGGACTCCGATATGGTAAGAGAACACCACCGCTCATGGATAACTGCGACACAGTCCGCGCGTGCCGTGTTGCTTGCTTTTTACGCCGCTTAAGCGGCATAATTTAAAGGCCTTCCCATAACCTAACTCACTTAGCAAAAGTAGTACAAGTACCATTTCACACTGAGCATTTTGTGAGCCCTTGGTATCATTTCGGACTAGCCGGGCCAATAAAAGAGTATCTTCACTACATATTCCTTTTATTAATATTAGATAAAACTTTATGGGTGTCTGCAATGTCATGTCTGAATCATACATAATAGCTAATAATAATAAAAATAACTAACTAATCTGATTTTTTAATTGTTTATTTTCGTTATATGGTATATGTTCGTGAAAACTGATCTTGAATCACTAAGGCTTCGTGGTTGGAAATCGCTGACTTAGAGATTATAAATCTCATTTATAGTATGTAATAATTAAGTGTATTTTCCGTAATATACTAACTTTTGCTATAAAACGCGAGGGTACAATTACGGACCTGCATTCAAACTTTTCTAATCAATAAGTAACGAAAATAAGCTTTCAATGGTTCTAGAACTTTCTCCATTTTGTACCTCTTCGAAAGACCATAAAAAAGTGTATTATGTAAGAGTATGGTCGTAAAAACAAAACGGTGTGAGCTTCTTGCTTGTTTATGGCGGAATTACATAAAATTTCCTTCAACCTATACTAATATTATAAAGAGGTTAAGTTTGTGTAATGCACCGATCTTGAAAATTACTTTGCCAATAGAAGGCTACATGTTTGCGTAACATGGGCTATATATAAAAGAAATGAAATGGCGTTTTCGTGCTGGACGGATTTTTAAAGTCGAAGGAAGAAGTGTAGAACGCTAATGTTTCTTTCGAACGCTGCTTGATATTTGATTGAGTTCTAGAAATTTTGTAGAGTTAATAAGGCTTTTAAAAAATCCTCAAAATCATACATATATTTCTAATTTTCATAATTTATAATTAAAGCAACATATGCTCACATGGTCACTTGTTCGGCTAGGAGTAAAAAATATCATCTGTGCATCTTTATTAATAAATCTAGTAAATTTAAATAATATAATATCAAATTTATAAAACATTAGATGACATTGTGACAATGCAGTTTTAACTTTTTGCAATTTTTTGCAAAAAGTTAAAACTGCGTCGAGATGTTGCTTCGCTCAGTATCTTCTACCGCAATTATCACGGAGAATCTTCGTAGAAGCTGTTTGGATTAATACCTGCTGCTGAATTTCACCATCGAACATCGAGGCTGAATACAAAGTTTCAGCGCTTTTACCTAGAAGTTTGTCGTTCCACAAGTGAGCGTTTTTAAGGTGTTTTGTGTCACGCACCACCTCTCTATGGAATCAGCTGCCAGAAGGGGTAATGCCAAAGCAATATGACTTAGGGACCTTTAAGAGAAGAGCGTCCTTAAAGGCCGGCAACGACCCCGCGGTTCTGCAAGGGCAAGGCGTGTCCTTGGGCGGAGGGCCGCTCGCCCTATGTGCGCCACTCTGCTCGTTTGCTACCATTTTTATATAAAAAATACTCAATTACTCATCGATTTTCTCAACCAAATGTGTCGATATCTCTCCAAACAAGTTGGTGAATTGATAAAAAATTTAAATATCATCACAGACTCGAACGGAACGAGGACTTCATATCATTTTATCTTTTTCGACACGAGTTTTTGCAACATATCATACATCACCATATCTTTGATTTTAATTTTTTTCCAATCTATTGTTAATTACAGGTTTAAACCAATAACTGATATCATCTATAAATTGCAAATTTGTTTTCGTTTTTTCTGATTTCTTATCGTGATTCGGATATCGGATGAAAAAGTTGTGTGTTTTTATAACGGGCTTAATATAATAACAGCCGCTGTGTTGACTTTTTTTATATCTTAATTGTATTAACTACTTTTAGTAGGTACAGCCGAGCGCTGCCTTCTATAACCGCCTGTAAAATACAAAAAAGAGAAGAAGCAAAGAGGACATTAAATATCAATGCTACGTGTACTTTTTATGGTATGGCGGACAACGGAGCAGGTTACCCTTCTGTATGGTAAAAGAAACCGCTACAGTTCACGTTTTGATTGTGTTGCCGTTTTTTTACACCGCTAAATCGGCTTAATTTAAAGACAGTACAAGTTCCGTTTTACGTTGAGTATTATATGAGCCCGTGATATCACTTCGGACGAGCCGCACCGATTTTTCTAGTAATAGATTAAGATTAAGTAGTCTTGACAATTTATTAAAGCTATTTATTTCTTATTCAAACTTTAAACATAACGAAATACAAATTTAATCCTTGAAGAGTGCTGTAAGACTTAGTTCCACCATATCCAAAACGAATAGATCGGTTTTGATGAGAATTTTATTTGAAAGCTTCAGTGAAAGTTGTATTTTGAATGTTTATTTTATTAAAAACGAGCAAACCTTAAAAATGCAAGCCAGCAAGAGGCTAATCTAGGGAATGATGACCAGATATAGACACCACAAGCGACCTTTAAAGAATTTAAGATTGACATTTATTAAGAAGTATATCTTTTGAATTTCTGTATACCGATGTATATTTTTTTATTCTATATAAATGTAACTACTATGTATGCCGTGCAAAGTGATCATACATCATTCTAAATACTTCAGCTTACGTGAAACCCGGAAGTAATGTACCGGAAGTGCTACCAACAATGTGACAATTTAAAATTCCCATCCCAACAAGATTAAGGACATCCGATAGTCCTTGAATATAAGAATTTTCTCCTGGGAACTCTTATCTGGCGCTGATCAAACAAACTGACTTGTTTATGAATATATACCGGATCGTAATTGCTTCCTGGTGTGAGATATATTAATTGTCTAGTTTATCAGAGGTAATATATGATGGTGTGGTAAAGTCTATCTCCTCTCCATTGTACCACAATATATAAATCAAATCCTTTACCTGCATCAAATTAAATTATAATTATTCGGACCGGGATTCGAACCTTATACCTTTCGCTTCGTGGTAGACTTATAAAACCACTTAGCTACGAGGGTCACCTACTTTTCTAGGATAGAGCTTCTTTTACGAGAACCATTTCGTTTTTTTTTAAAAGTATAGCGGACAACGGACTAGGTGGAGACCCATATACAGACGTATATGGTATGAGAACACTATGTGAACAAACGTGCCACAGTCCGCGCATTGTGTTGCCGGCTTTTTACGCCACTGAAGCGGCATTTCTAAGGTCCTCACTAACTCAGCGAAATACTTAGCATGGCTCTCCCACGGGTGAAATAATAATATTTCACCCGTGGGCATAATAACTCCTTTTATTACACGTCATACTTGTCGAACCAGCCACAATGAACCCAGCGTATTCGTTAAGTACACAGCGGCGTAAGACCATCCATCATATAAGACACTATTGACTTTGAATTAAAACAAAACTCGATCATTTAACACGTCAAAGCTGTGTAGCAATAGATCAGCCTCCATTGTTCTCCAAAGCTAATCACGGAGTTTAACGATCCGACGTTTTTTTAATTTATCAGCTTAACATGTACTCTAGTAATTACTGATATATGGGTAGTTAAAAATTATTTCATTTGTCATTTACTTGTAGGAAGTTAACAATTATTTTGTTTAAATTATAGGACAACCGGAAAGGCGGGTGTATTTGAAGTTCAAAAGATCGCCGTACCCATACCCACCATAATCTAACCTCGGTTCTGTTGTCGGCTTTTTACGCCGTTTAAGCGGTATACTTTCATAGTCCTCTGATATCCTCGCTCACTCAAACGAACATATGACAAGTACTGTTCCATTCTGGTATTGTGTGGTATCACTTCGGACGCGCCAGCCAAATTAGTCAGCATGGCTCTCTTACGAAGACAATCACACAATCAAAATCACACTTCCAAAGATCGAATAATTATAAAATTTTATTCAGACTGGCGATCAAATCTTGGTAGGTTGTCAAGAATATAGTATTTTGTCAATAGGAATAAGAGAATCTGCTCCAATTGTAGTCTCCTATATGGTAACAAAACACCGCCGCCCATAGAGAACTGCACCATATTACGCGCATTAGTTGTATTGATGGCTTTTTAGGCCACTTTTAATGCATATTTAGGGGCTTCCGATATTCTCATTCACTCAGCTAGATACAGTAGAAGCACTGCTTAAGTACAACTACCATTTCACGCTGAGTATTCTATGAGCCCGTGTATTCGCTTTCGTATTCGCTTCGAACAAGCATGTCTCTCCCGCGGTTGAAGTATCTATATATACTATAAAAGAAATCAAAGTAGCTGTTTTCATTTTTTTATAATTTTTAATTACGCGATGAGTTTATTCTATCACAAACTATCTAGGTGATGAATTGATACATCTGTCAATGTCGATGTAAGGTCACGGGTCAGCGATATATCGTTGGAAACAAACATCAACTTGATAATTGTCTGTTTATTTAAGTGGCGTAGTAACATTTCTTAGGTTATCCGAACTTATTATTCAACAACTAAATGTGCTATTATATATTCAAGACTATTTGGACTTTAATTATTTTGTATTTATAATAGAAAAAGTTTTATAAGCCGACACAGGGGTTGATCGTGGAAGGGTGGAACAATTTTAGTTTTCGAATTATGTATAATCATTTCAACCATAGGACGGCCACTGCTGCATATAGGCCTTCGTTTTGCAGTCCAAAAATAAGACTTCCAAGTCCTGTCGGCGACCTTAATAAGGTTGTCTGTCCATCTTGTGGGTGAGATTCTGTGTGATATAAAAATAATAAATATTTAATTGTATTACCCTTACTATAAAGGTTTAAAATATATATGTTGAGTAATTTTATTTTTCTATCTGATACGCATACAAATTGTCATAAACTTCAGTCAAGCCGTTTCGCCACACGGAAATGTTAAATAAAAGATATATTGTCCTAACAATGTGAATTATCAACTTTTGTGAATTATTATTATTTTTTTTAACCAAAAAGTAAACTTTAGAAACTTGTCTTCAAAAGCCTTTTAACATTATGATTGATGCATTGAGTTCATCTACTTGACTAGAACAGGTCACGACTTTTATTTCAAACATGCAACTTTATTAAGTACCATGATTAATTATGAAAAACCCATGTATATAAAAATTAGTGGACTCGGCAGACGTCTTAGCCATTACGCCACCTACCAGATCCTATTACGAACTCATAGCAATTCTCTGACTCAAAATATTTCCCTCCATTTTTATAGTTAGATAAAAAGCACCGTATATGTTAATCCAACATATCAGCTACCTTCGTAACAGATTTCATGAAAATCTATCCAGCCCCTTTTGAGTTATAACGGTATAATTACTCCGACTGGTTTATATATTAATTCAAGTGCTGTAAGACAATTTCCGGCAACGCAATCGCGGCTCGGCAGGGGTTTAGGATATCTATGGGCGGTATCGCTTTTCCTAGTGAACCATTTTCTTTACTATTTTCATATATAAATTCATTTGTTTATAAAACATCTCATAAAAATAAAGCTTGTATTTATAGCTAAGGTTCCTTGCGATTCAGCTCAGATTTTTTATAAATCTTAGCTAAATCCAAGCTCACAGCTTGAAATCAATTTAAACGAGTGTGTTAGTGTCTTCCAGACAGGTAAGATACTGCCTTTAATCTATGTTCAAAAAACAACGGTTCAGATTCGCAACAAACCCTTGCAAGCTCACCCAAGCCATTTGTTTTTCATGGCTTGGCTTGGCAAGCATGAAAATTAACCCTAAATAAGATAATGAAATGTAGATGAATATTTTAGGGGCACCTACGAAGATTCATAGCTAAACTCTTTATAGATTCAGTATACGTATATTGTTTATAAGTTGTATTTTGACGATTTGGAATTCTATATAGAGATAAACTCATACCAATACAACTTGGAGACCTTCAAAAAAAGACCGTAACACTCCCTAAAAGGCCAGCAACACAAGAATGGTAGTCCATGGCCAGAGAACCGCTATTCGCATAGAAAAATAAACAAGAATACATTTTTTACGGTTTTTTTTAATTATTTTTTTTCCTTTAGTATAAATAAATAAATATTTTTTATAACCTTACATTACATATTACATTACTTGTACATACTGGCTACAGCTGATGTATTATAAAAAATTCTATATCATATAGTTATATGGAAAGTATAAAATTTGAAGATGAGCGAAGCTGAATTTCGGATATGTCAGTGCGTGGACTTATCTCGTTTAATTGAATTTCCAATATGAACGCTTCAACGCCCTTCGCCTGATATCGAAAGATGTGTGATAGTATCGCAGCGGCCATCAGTCTTCCATTTAAATCAGCTGTTAAAGCTGAGCGGCCATGCTAGCTAAACTAATCACAAGCTATGCTGTTAGAAGTGAACCTTCGCGCACTCGACACTGGATAGTGTTGCTCAAATTCCAACATGGTCTTGCATTTGTGCAAGATCGAGACCAATATCGCCTAGTTTTAGCAAGACCAAGATTGACCGTGTAAGACTTGAGCTAGAACAAGACTCTTGCGCCTTGCAACTCGGACTGAGCGCCGTTTCACGTATATGGTATACCGTTCAGGGTAAGCTTAGGGACTCTATGAGGCGCAACAAACTATATTAAAGAATATGAAAAACTGAGTAGCGGTGTTCTCTTACCATTTAGAAGACTAGTCTGCTCCGTTACTCGCTATTAATGTTAACCAAATACAAGACCAAAACCAACACCGCCTAATTTTAGCAAGACTAAGACTGACCGTGTACTACTTGACCAAGAACAAGACCAAGCCTGCAAGACAAGAGTCTTGAAGCAAGAGCTTCTTGCAGCTATTTTTTGACAGTCATTTTTGGAATTTCTCATTAAATTTTTTGGACATATTTTTTAAATCTGCTTGATATTTACCGTAGCTATGCTAAGTCAACCTCAAGATGTTCCTATTCCGATAGGTTTATCTAAGATCTGAAGTAAACTTTAATAAATATCTTATAATTTCAAGACTTGCAAGACTCTTGCTGCAAGACGAAGACCAATACCAGGTGTACTGGCGCAAGACCAAGACTGGTTAAGTCTTGCATTTGGGCAAGACTGCTCGCTATATCATAGCGGCCACTGGTAAACCCCTCCAAACATTAAATACAAATAATTAATATAAACTAATAGAATAGAAAAAAGCTAAGAGAATCACCGTTTACCGAAATTTTAGCTTTAAGTGGACGTATAACTTAGGTTTAAAGCATATTACATAATACTTAAAGTACTTCAAGCTGCTTACACGTTTTAATACTTTTTATAATATGAATTAACTGCTGAAACAATTTGTATTAAATAATCACAAAAGTGACCGAATACAGGGTACAATTTAGATAGGTACTGTTTGTAAAATTATATTTCTGTATAAACGATAAATCTTTGTTGGTTGGGTCACAAAATCTAGATTTAAATAAAAATATATAATTATTTATTAATACCATGTAATAAGTACCGTTTCATGCTGAGTATTCTGTGAGTCCGTGGTATCACTTCGGACGAGCCGGCCCAATGTGTGCGTCAGCATATGCTTCAGCATGGCTCTCCCACGAAAGCGACAGTATTAACACACTCGCCCGGCTACTTTCAAGCTCTGCCAGAGACCGAATAAATTATAAATTAAAATTTTATAATTGCTCGAATCGAGATGTGAACCCAATAGTACCACTCCCAGTCTTCCTAGTGGTATGTCGTATGATGTCGAATGGGATGTCGTGGGATATCGTCGGGCAGCAGTGCTCTTCCGAGTACACCAGATGTTTTGCGATCACCAACCCGCCTGCCAAGCGTGGTGATTAAGGCAAAACAACTCTCCATGTTTGGGGGAGACCTATGTCCAGCAGTGGACTTGATAGGCTGATGATGATGACCTCTCGCTTCATGGTAGACCTATTAAACCACTTAGCTACGAGGCTACTAAATTCGACGATATCTCGCCCATCAACTCCCGCCTGTAGTCAGAGGGTTATAGAAGAGGAATCGACGTCCACCGTCCCCAATTGCCTTTCGGCCCAAGATTCCTCGGGGGTTGCACGAAGAATGCTTCGTTGAATGCAACCCAAGAGGCAAGGACATGATGCCATTCTCAACCTTTTTGTTTTGAGAAATACAGTCAACCTAAGTCTAGTCTTTACATAACAATAGATTGGGTCACCAAGCATGCATCAAAGCGCACTTTCAGAAATTTTCACACCTAATAATTGACCAGGGACCAAACCCGATACACCTCTTATAAACACTTAGCTGTAAGGATTTTACATTGCCTCAGAACATATTTTAGAACAAGATAAACTAATATCTTTCATTGTCGGTTGAATACGAAGTAAAGTTATTACTTAGGCAATTCTATTAAATATTAGATTTCACCAAATGTAAGACAAACAATGAAATCTAAACCGCACGATTTCGCGTAACCAAATACACGTGGGGTTGTCGCGGTTGTCAATTACCAAATTGAAATTAATATTATTATTAATAATATCATATATACGCAGTACAAAGGAAATGAAGAAACATCTTCCCCGTGGGAGAGCCACGCTGAATCAAAAGCCGACGCACTAATTGGGCTAGCTCGTCCGAAGAACGGGCATGCATACCAGCATGAAATAATACTTGTACTGTGTTTCGCTGAGTCAGGATATCGAAGGCTCTCTAACAACCTAAGCGCCGTAAAATGCCGGCAACACAGCCAAAAATTAAGCACGGTTTGAGACGCGGTTGTGCAGCGGGGATATAGAGGAGACCGTCCTGATTCGTCACTCGCTACATCATACAAAAAATAATTGTGTAAAAGCGTTAAAGCAAGGATTTTTACACGGTATTCGAATACCGTCTCAATGTGTGAACCATTTAGCCATGAGTTTAATAAATGTATTTTGAATGCGTTATTCACACCATATACTATTTTTTGTCTGTCTGTCTGCATTGTGCTTAAGACAATAGCGCTGGAGTTGATTTCCGGAATTTATTCCGTCATCATGAGCGGAAACGCAATGGTATGGATTTATAATGGACACTCAAGAGCGTTTTACATCATAACTTAGTGTTCTTTGGACTTGACTTGAATATTGAAGCTTGATTTATATGTCAATGGAATATTGGGAATGCCAGAGTATGGCTCGTACAGGGATCTGTTCAGAAAGCTTAAAATCCTAACACTAACCTGTGAACTTATATATCAAGTGGCCTTGTTCACTTTTTAAGCTTGGAGCAGTTTTTTTGTAAATTTATGATATAGAGGACAACGCAGACAGGTCTTCTATTTAGGAAGAAAATACCGGCGCCCATGAACAGCCGCGCCAAAGTCCGCGCATTGGTTGTGTCGGTTTTTTCGGCATGTTTTATCGCCGGTGTTCTCTTACGTGAAACTTGTTGATAGATTGATCTGCTCCGTTGTCCGCTCTACCATAAAAAAAAATAAAAAAAAATACAAACACGTGTTAAGCTGTTATCTTACGGCAAAGGTTTTCGCGTGTTTCCAAGCGAACTTGATAAATCGTCACAATATTATTGGAACAAAGAGTAAACGCCGGCAAAACATGCCTATTCAAAAAGCTGGGCGGGTGCTAAAAGTTGGTTGTTTGTTTGTTTGGGACGAAATTTTACTGTAAAGGACGTCCGCCGATCGCCGGAATCCGGGCGCCAGCCACATTAGAACACCCGATATCAAAATTACATTAATGGAACACTTAAATGTTTACTGTCACATAAATTATCATCCAAAGACGCCGATGAATTGACCGACGCACGTAGACTCTATAATATTGAAAGTTAATATCACGGATTTTTATCACTAGTAAATCAAATCTTGGAATCTGAGTTTTGTTATATGTATAAAACATTTTCAACAACTTTTTTTATATACGTTAGAGCGGATAACGGACCCGGTGGGTCTCCTATATGGTAAGAGAACATCGCCGTCCAAGGACAATCCGCGTTTGCTGTGTTATTTTCACTCACTAGGTGAAACAGTACAAGTAACGTTGTGTATTATTTTTGTGGAACAGATTTAAAGTTAAGATTGTTATTTTTTATGGTATATCGGACAACGGAGCAGGTGAGTCGCCTATCTGGTAAGAGAAGATCCACCGCCCATGAACAATCGCGCCACAGTCACGCATTGGTTGTGTTGCCGGCTGTTTACGCCACTTAAGCGACACTTTTAAGGCCCTCCGATATCCTCACTCACTCAGCAAAACACAGTAGAAGCACTGTTTCTAGTACAACTACCATTTCACACTGAGTATTCTGTGAGCCCTTGATATTCTTGACTTCGAAAGAGCCCGCCCAATTAGTGCATTCGCATATGCTTCAGCATGGCTCTCCCACTGGAGCGACACTTCCAGAGATCTATTAAATTATAAATATAATTTATAATTGTCCAGACCTGGATTCGAACCCGATACCTCTTGTTTCATGGTAAGACTTAGTAAACCACTTAGCAACGAGGCTCAAACGTTTGTCATTAACATAAACTTCTCCCTTTTCAAAGGTCGGTTAAAAATGGGTCGTAAATTGAAATAAAACGATTTTGAAACACCCCTCGCGACAATCTCGACCCACGCGACGCTAACACACGGAGAAGGGAACGTATCTGAAGGACTGTGGATGTATAATGATATAGGCCCCTAAGGACTGTACAATGCGTTCGTATAATAATAGTTGTAGGTTTGAGTGTGATTTGAATATGAATGGCACCCTCCCGCGCGTCCTCGTAATAACAAATACGATGTGTTGTTGTCCCTTGATGATTTCGACTTTCGAATGCCCGATAATTATGGCTATAGTTGCGTGTTTGATTTGTGTTACAATGAGTTTGAGAGGCGTGAGGTCCAATTATCAATTGATGTATTGAAAGTTGCATATAATATATATATTTTGTTGTGCCATACATACATAAGCATTGTTAAGGGTAACGGAAAATAATATTCTTTGGAACAAAATTACTATTTTTATGAGTGACGAACTCTTACGCCAGCAAATAAATATCTTTTTCTTGAAAATACTCAACAAGATACAACAAAAAAATTTCACCTAGTAAACGAAAAACACATGTGACAGATGATACATTTTCTTCTATCCCAACAATAATATTATAAAGGTGAAAGTTTATAAGTTCGTATAGGTGGATGGATGTTTACTCTTTCTCGCAAAAACTACTGAATCGATTTTAATTAAATTCTACAATAATATACCTTATACATAAGAATAATACATATATAATGATATTGTGAAAATTGGTTGAAATAAAATAAAAAAATATCACATATATAAAATGGATTTCACCAAGAACATACAGTAGAAGAATCAAATCTTAATTTTAAGACGAGAAAAACTGAATAAATTATTAAGGCAGAACGTCATTATACAATATTAATAATCTGTATTCATTTTGTCAACATAATGAAGAATCTTATTTTTAAACACATTGCCAATTGCAACCCCAACAAACCATTGAAGACAAAAAATATGACCTTGAATGACGCACGTATGAGCTCTCTCTCTCTTTCACTAGTCATATTGGTTAATTTAGTGATATATATATCAACCATGTCTTTAGGTTAGTACCTACATCTCAATGTCACTAAATAATTTGTATGTAAGTTTACTCATGGGACAGCCATATAAGCCATTACAGGTGCATACCTAACGCACTAATAGGGCCAGGTCATCCAAAGTGATACCACGGGCTAATAGAATACTCAACGTATTGATGTTAAGAATAGTATCGAAGGATTGATAGAGCAGCCAAAACACGGAAATCACTTTGAACTTTAACGCTTCGTAATACAAAATTATTAAGGCGAAGAAACGTACTGGACGGCAGCAGCTCTAGTTTCATCCGCTGGGTTTCTATTAAATCTTTTGGAAGTTTCACTTAGTGGGTTATGCCCTCGAGCTGAGCTCAGAAATTCACCATTGTGACCACGAGCTGAGTTTCCAGCTATCTTTCTTCGGGCTATACTGGATCCAACTTTATCAGCGCCTTATTTTCACAGGGCGCGCACAGTCATCAAGGCCGAACAAACTAACGGTACATCTTTCGCGGCCTGTGACCACTACTACGAACGGAATGAATCCTTGTAATTATCAATGAAATGGTTAATTGCTATACTAAAGCTGCCATTGAAATAATCACTACAAAACTTCACTCAGCAAAAATGCGACGCAAAGATGTCACGTATGCGTCACGTCGAGTGACAGTGAACGTCTCGAGAGACGAGTTCATTTTGTTGTTTGACACGTCGCTTGTTCTTGAAATATGAGCTTCACCAAAGGAACAATGAAACTTTTTCACTTTCTTTTAACACTGTTTCACAATTTATTGTGATTAAATATTTGAAATGAAACTTTTTGTAAATAATAAGTTCTTATTTAAGAGTTTAATACATATTACATACATAGGAAAAACAGAAAAATTCAAAATGGTCAAAGTTAATATTTTTTAAGGTACGGGCGTAGCGGGCAACGGAGCAGGCGAGTCACCTCCATAGTAAGAGATCACCGCTACACATGGACAACTGCGCCACATTTCGCGCATTGGTTGAATTGTTGCCTTTGTACACCAGTTAAGCGGCATTTTTAAGGGCCTCCTATATCCTCTCTCAGCGAAACATAGTAGAGGCACCGTTTCAACTACAATAACTCTTACACGCTGAGTATTCTATGAGCCCGTGGTATCACTTCGGACGAGCCGGCCCAATAAGTGCGTCCGCATATACTTCAACTTGATTCTCCCACGGATTTTACAGTATTAAGATACTCGCCCGGCCACTGTCAAGCACTGCCAGAGACCGAATAAATTATAAATTAAATTATAATTAATAATTGGCCGGCCCGGGATTCGGACCCGATTCCTCTCGCTTCATGGTAATACCATTTAGCTACGAGGCGCTCGAAAGAATGCTCCCTATTGAAACTAATATTTATGGTATTACATTAAAATCTGTAATCCTATTTTATTTACACGTATCAAAATTTACTTTTGTAACTCAACCAACAGTTGTGCAATTACGAAAGGGAATCCAACACGCGTCGTAACTCACCAGATACAATGACATACAAATGAAAATATCAGCTTGTGTCTGGTATAAATCTAGATTCAGACTGTCAGTAAAACAAACACTAGATGCTTTAGGGTGAGACTGATTTGCATACACGGCCGTCATGTTCCGATGAAAAAAACCACCCCAGCGATCAATACAGCTGACCGTTTCAACGTAAATACTGTTTTGAATTGTATGGGATTCGTTTGCTCTATTCAGAGTAGACTTCATGTTAAATGAAACCCCGTGAACCGCGAATAGCTGGGTCGCTTGAGCGTTCTTTTGTACTTTTTATGGTATAGCGGGAAATGGGGCAGGTGGGTCTCCTATATAACGGTAAGAGTAGACCACACTCCATGGATAACCGCCCTGAAATCCGTGCTTAGTGTGTTAAAGGCTTTTTTTACGCTTAAGCAGTATAATTTCACGGGCCTTTGATATCCTCACTCACTCAGTAAAACACTGTACAAAAAATTGTTTCACGCTGGTGTTCTATGACCGATGGATGTAACAGTGCTAAATAACTCGGTTTCTGTCAAATTGTTCTAAATATCTTTATGTTAAGAGATCGCAATCGCCCATGGACAATCAATTTACAACCTGCACTTGCTTTATTACCGATTTCCTTCCTACCTATTACCTCTTAAGTGGTATAAATTCAAGGTCTTCTGATATCCTCACTCATTCAGCGAATCATAGAACGAATACCGTTTCGCGCCGAGTATACTATGAGCCCGTGGTATCATGTCAGACGAGCCGGCCCAATCACTCAGCATATGCTTCAGCATAGCTCTCCCATGGGCGCCGAACATAGTTAACTTGTTTGACGATATTAAGTTTGAAATATGGCAAACATTTGTAGAAAAGCCTAGTATATAATTAAGGCTTTAAAGGAGTGAAAAACGCGTGTTTGAAACGGGTTCGTTACGAGATCGCGGCACGTGCATTGCCCGACATACGTGACAATTTGTTGAAATGATATTTTTCGTCACTCATCGTGTCGGGGTGTCAATGCCGCATTCGGATTATTTAATGTCACGTAAATATTCATGTCAGAAAACTTTTAACATTTAAATGAGTAAACTATGCGAGATAGTGAAGTTATGAAGACAATACGACCCTTAAAATACTATTAATAGAAAATATAATTATTATATACATGGGTTGTTAAAATCATTCCTCCTAATAAAATACTTGTATTGTGTTCGCTGACTGAGTCACTCCTAACAAGCCGCCATTTGGTGTGTCAGCATGGCTCTTCCGTGGGTGAAAATGTAATTTTTACGGTAAACCCACTTGCTCCGTTGCTCGCTATACAATATTTATATAATCTAATAAATAAATATATTTTAGAACTTATACAGTGGTCACAACGATGTTGACAGATGTCAAGGGATTCAACAAACATATTTTTAATTTCAATATTTATATTATTAAAAAATCATATTACATATTCACACATATCATATTTTAGAGAGCTTTATGGTTTTAAAAGTGTACCATGAAGCGAGACAAATCGGGTTCGAATCCCGGTCTGGACAATTATAATTTAATTTATAATTTATTCAGTCTCTGGAAGGGCTTGACAGAGGCCGAACAAATGTCTTAATACTGTCGCACCTGTGGGAGAGCCATGCTGAAGCATACGTTGACGTTCTAATTGGGCCGGCTCTCCGAAGTGATACCACAGACTCACAAAATACTCAGCGTTGAACGGTACTTGTACTGCAGAGTGAGTGATGATTTCAGAGGCCCTTCAAAGTGCCGCTTAAGCGTTGTAAAAAGCCAGCAACACAACCAATGCTCGGAGTGTGGCGCGGTTGTTCATGGGCGGTGGTGTTCTCTTATCGGATAGGAGACCCACCCACTGCGTTGACCACTATAAAAAAATATATCAGCTAAGGAAAATATTAGCTCTAAATGTTATAGGCAAGATAAACATTCAGAGCTTATATAAAGTAATTAAAACATGTGTAAATGTTTTAAGTTAAGTAAGTATTTAATAGAACTTTCTTTTACAGAAAAACATTTAAAAGTTTCTATAATACTCCAATACCACACAATATTATATATACATAAAAAAGATCTATTTATGAAATATGTAAAATCTTTCAACTATAAGTTAGCAACACTCTTTGTCCGTCGGTTATAAATAGTTGTATATGAATTAAAATGGAGGCGATGAATTAAAATAAATGCTAAAAGCTTTACTGCATCCGTTAAAGCAGTGGTTCCCAAGCTTCATACAACCTGTTCAAAATGTTGCTCGATCCGATGGACTTCTGCAGCTACTATCAATTTCTAAATCTCGAAAAAAATGTTAAGATTAAATCTTCAATGATTAATTATTTGAGGAGAAGTCAAGCTCAACTATAGTTCTTCACTATAGATACCAAATTAATTTTAATTTTTTTTATGATATTGCGGATAACGGAGCAGGCCGGTGTCCTTTATGGTAAGAGAACACGGCCGAGTATCACCAACCGCGCCACACTCCGCGCTTGCTGTGTTGCCTATTTTTTACGCCGCTTTTTAAGGGCTTCCGATAGTCTCACTCACTCAGTGTAATACCGTAGAAATACCGTTTCAAGTACAGCTACCGTTTCGCGCTGAGTATTCTGTGAGCTCGTGGTATCACTTCAGTCGGCCCAATTACTTTGACAGAATTTGCTTCACCGTGTTTCTCGACGGGTGCCATAGTATTAAGACACTCGCGCGGGCACTGTCAAACCCTTCCAGAGACCGAAGAAAATATAAATTAAATTATAATTATCCGGATCGGGATTCGAACCCGATACCTCTCGCTTCATGGTAGACTTATGAAGCTACTTAGCTACGAGACTTCTTTCTTCATACACCCTCGCTTACAATTATAGACCATAGGTCATAATCATAGGACCATAGGACCACATGGACCACTTTGAGAATTACTGCGTTAAAGGGAAAATGAAATAAATCGATGCGTTAATGAGGATAAATCGTTTGTGCTGATTACCCAAGTATTGAGTTGCGTTTAAAAACCTCCATCAATTGCTATCAGCTATGTCTGTCGTATAGTTCGCTCGTTATATCGTTGCTAAGCGATTTAGGATGCTTTGGGTTTGTTCTATAAGATATGGCGTGCTATAGGTGTTTTCTAATAAGGCTTTATACTATAGAACCTTGATTTATGTATACCTCGGAATCTACCATAAAAACCCAGCAACACAACTAAACCACGGATTGTGACGCGGTTGTCTATGCACTTTTACCAAACAGGAGATCCACTTACTCTGTGCCCTACAACATTCTGTATACTATACAAAACAGAGAAACTTGAATATAAGTTACGGAAATTAATGATATACCAAAATAAAATTGAGCTTTTGACTTGACCCATGTACGAAGCTTCCTCACACTTACACTTGGGCACCATTCTAATTAATTGGTGTCGACTTTTCATTCACCAGTGGGTGGTGGGAATGTGACTGGGTTTTTAATTTTAGGGTTGACTATCGGTGATCTCACTAAAAGCTTTAAACAATAGAAAATTAAATGGGGCTTAATATGAAGGGTTAAAATTGCAATTATTAATATTGAGATTTCTAATTTTTTAGTAGACAATATTTTATGAAATCTCACGGGGTTACGTTAAAATTAATTACATTTTAGTTAAATTATTTTGTACAAAAATTTAGAAGGAAATAATTGAATTACTTATGTAAGTGTATTACAAAAAGCAATATGCAGTTTTTGAAAATTTTATGCCGCTTCTCTGTCTCTGAAGTCGGTCCCTCATGTCATGGAATCGTGATCAGCACCAGGGTGCTGACTCTCTTGGGAAATAATAGGAGCAGTGGTTTCCCGTTGCTATCTGCCCCATAAATTTCAGGCGTTATTTAGTCTCACACTCTTAATTCGCATAAGCTATAGATCATTCAAAGACCTTTGATAACTTCACTCACTCATCATATTCTTCAGCATGGCTCACCCACGTATGAATCAGTGTTGAAACAATCACTCGGTTAGTGTGAAGCCTTCCAAAGACAAAGTGTAAAGATAAATATCACATTGTTAAAATCAATTAAATATATAAACAGTTTATGACTCAAAAAGTAACCTATATTTTACAACTAAGACGTTCTTAAAAACATTATTTTACTTTTTAGTTGTATATTAAAATTTTACCACAAACTAAACGTTCCTTTCTTCCTAAAACCGTGTGCTCGAATAAAACTCTAAAACCCGAGTTTAAATTTTGATTTGCTAAATGAATTAAACTCAAAATTCCATGCTTCAGAATATTCAGCGAACATTTAGTATAAAGCAAGCATAAATATCTGGCATAAATATGGGCTAGAATAGGGCGGTAAGAGAAGGCGATTAAATTAATTCAATTTTTTTATAGAATAGGCTACTCGTAGGCCAAAACGGCCTTTCGAGAAATTTGTTTTTAGCTTTTACGTTATGGCTGTAGATCGGTCCTCATAATAATTATTTTATTTCAAAATACTTCCAATCCACAAATAGCATTGTTTAAGGTATTTTGTGCCCGCACCAACGTTTGTGAAACATGCATACCTCTGCATATAACTACCTACTTTTACTACTTATTCCTAATATCATAGGTACCTACTTATGATATTATAAACTGGAGATTTCCAAAAAGGAGACTACTTATTTATGTTATTCTATCTAAAAGGCCGGCTACTCATCGACTCAGCTGAAGCTAGATATGACCATGGGCGGTGGGTAACTTATCCTAAATGAGCTCTTTGCTCTTTGCTACATTAAAAATCTATATAAAACATAAATCGACAATTACTTCTTCGTAATAGCTTCATGACCTCTCAGTTCAGCGTTCGACAAAAAAGCAGCCAATGATCGATCCATTATTTTTATCATATAGCGAACAACGGAGCAGGTGTGTCTCCTAAATGGTAAGAGAACACCGGCGAACATAGACAACCACCATACCACAATCCGCGCTTTTGTTGAGTTGCCGGCTTTTTATGCCTCTTCAGCGGTATACTTTTTAGGATCTCCGATATCCTCATTCACTCAGAGAAACACAGTTCCGTTTCACGCTGTGTATTCTGTGAGTATTCATTCGTTACTAGATTACGTGCGGAGTGGAATAGTCTAAAACAATGATTATTCATAGTTCGAAATCACATTACAACGCTAATGCTTTCATAATGTCATAGTTTGCGTGGGAAAGTCTTAAACTTTTCACAAAAACTTGTTAAAAGGCAGTTTCTCCCAACGATGTGTAAGATTTAACTTATTAGTGGCGCAATAACTTAGAAAGTACGTGTTAACTTTTGTTATATTGTAACGTTAAATGTTTTATTTGGTTATAAAAATTAATGAATTTATAAAATTTACATGCCAACGAAAGCGACTATAAACTCTATAAATGAATATTATAATATATTAAAAATATGATTTATTTTGATAGATTACACGAATTACCTTATTTAATTTAATTTTACTCAGCGTGAAACGGTACTTATACTGTATTTCGAAGAATGAGTGAGGATATCGGACGCCCTTAAAAGTGCAGCTTAAGCGGCGTAAAAATCCGGAAACTCCACCAATGCGCAGACTGTGGCGTGGTTGTTCTTATGTAGCTGTATTCTTTTACCATAAAAGAGATCCACCTGCTCCGTTATCCGCTATTGAATTAAAAAAAAAGAATAAAAATCTCAAAATATTTCCTTTCGCTTTATTTGAGACAAATTTAGACATTTTAAATTAATTAAAAAGTATTGTTGATGACAATGTTGACACCTGATATCATCTCCGATAAATAACTATCGAATGATCAATAATATATAAATAATATATCTTAAGATAAATAATTTATTGTTGCTACGAAAGAAATACAATACAAACTACGCTATCTTTTATAAAACACTACGTATTTAAAGTCCTGAATATTATGTCATCATCATCACCATCATCGTTTCAGTCGTAAGACGTCCACTGCTAGTAGCTTATAAAGGTAGTATAAAGACGCTGGATGCAGGTCGCCTCCGACAGGTATGCATGGAGGTCCGACGGGGAGGCCTATGTCCAATAGTAGACGTCCTACAGCTGAAATGACGATGATGAAGAAATTACACCACGTCATTTTCTTTAATGACGCAACTTTATTATGATATTATTACATGTGAACTTGAGCTTACATTGTCATGTTTAATGTACAAAGTTTACTAAACAAAACAGTAATACATAATTAAGAGGCTTTCGCGCCTAGATCTAACCAGACCTGCTTTGTTAATAAGGATATCTGCAATCCTATAATGGCCAAGTAATTGTTTTACATAATTACCCTAGTACGGAGTACTATGTAGTACATCAGAGTAGTATGTTGGATTACCATAGAAGAAATACCGGAGTAGGTACTCCGTTCAAATTTGAAGTCAATATATTTTTATTCAAAAGAAGATACAAAGTACGACTCTTTGAAAGTCAAATTTAGACTCTTACGATTTTATAAGATGTTTGCGTTGAAAGAAGAATTGGCTAAAGAAAATTGTCCGCTTGAGCTCATTCCGTGTCCATTGCTGAACGCTTCAGGGCTTTCAGGCGCGGTCTGCATTTAATAGCTCGAAGGCTTCCGATAATTTTATTATTGGTGTTTTTTTTTCCACCCTGCTGATGACGTCCTATTCAAATTTAGAATACCTTTACCACCATTTCGCTGAATTATCACGTATCAATGATATTTTCAAATACAATAACATAATATTTTTTTAAGAAAAGGGTAGGTTACGCGCTTTTCTGCCCATGGACATCCCCAGCCGTTTCAGAACCACGGGTGACTGGACCGCTGGTATCGGCGAAGGCTTTGACCTTAACTGTAATTGTAAAACGTAATCAGAGATTATTTAAAAGTAAAACGTGAGATAAATAGAAAATTGCTAATTATCAAAGATTATAAAGTTATAAAAAGTCACGTCTAACAACTATGTAAGGATTGAGTAGAAAAGTCTCATTCAATTCATATTAATTTTTTTTTGGTATTTATGTAAATAAAATTGTCTATAGTCTATACAGACAGTCATATTTATGCATCTCTTGAAACTGACCTTTAAACCAAGAATTCCCAAAATTAATGTAATATTTGATTGGTTTAACGAATGCCAACTGTATAAACGGAGGAAAATTCAAATCTTGCCTTAATTTTGGGATATCCTCAATTTTCAAAGCGTTTTTGGGCTTTAATGGCCCAATGACGTCATACAATATTTATTTTAATATTAAGTTGAAATATAGTTAATCAACCGACCCCAAAAATATTAAACTACCGAAACGAAATAAAACTCATCAATCATAATAAATGCGAGAACGCGTTTTAACTAATTTAATACGATGACTTTATCAATAGACATTATTTTATTAACTTCGTAGGGTTAGACCGGATATATTTTGTATATTTGAGGCCTTATGGACCGCTTACCCTATCAATACTCGCTTTATGAATTGGGGACCCGATAACGATGCGAACAGACTTCCCTTTTTTATGGTATAGCGGACAACGGAGGACAAATCACCTAAAATGAATACTTAGCGTGTAACGGTACTTGTACTGTGTTTCGCTGACTGAGTGAGGATATAGGAGGCCCTTAAAAATGCTGCTTAAACGGCGTAAAAAGCGGGCAACACAGAAAGCGCGGATTGTGGCTCCGTTCTACCATATAGGAAACCCACCTGCTCCGTTGTCCGGTAGATATAACATATAAAATCGTAAGAAAAAAATTATGACCGAATTAATTTTCGTTTAATATTTTATTGAACGGCTCAATTCTATCCGTGTATTATCAAGAGTGAAATTGGACAATCAAATGTGACGGCTGAACGGTCTTTATTGTTCAATGGCGGGGATCAAATCGATTAGTAGCGTGATAATGGTTTTAATACTTACAATAGTGCATTCTTTACGATTTAACGGCTTACATTGGGAAAGGGATAATTGTCCTTACTCGACAAGAGATATATTCATTGTGTTGTTTAATTTTAGGATTTTATACGGTATATCTGGTAAAGGAGCGTGCTGGTCGTCTTTGGAAATAGATCATCGACGCCCATGGACAACCGGAGGCCGGTGTTGCCGGCTTATTTCGCTGGTAAACGGTATAATTCAAGGCCCTCTGATATTTTCGGTCACCCAGCGAAATTCAACAGGGATGCTGTTTAATGCTAGAAGAATGAGCACATGGTATCACTTTGAATGAAATGGCCCAATTTTAAGGCCGGTAACGAACCTGTGGCCCTGCAAGTGCTGTGTCCATGGGCGGATAACCGCTTATCCTAAGTGAGCCTTTTCCTAATTTGCCACCATATTCAAATAAAAACAGTATATAAGAGAGTCGATTTATTAAATAAACTTTGTGACTTATTCAGGTCATCAATAGTTTATCTCTAGCAAAGATTTCGAGAAAATTTATGCGCGATCATGATACAACTAAATATAATGTTAATTAAATTGTTTTGTCAAAAATGCGAGATAGACGAGCTGGAGCCTCGACTAGGATAAGTGCCCCATCGACGCCCCTAACCCTGGAAGCTGGAAAACGGGTACGTTGCTGGTCTTCAAGATATAAAATATATTTTTGAAGATCCCCAAGTCATACACCTAGTTTAGAAAACAGCTCTGCAGCTATATAGAATATCTCATGACTGGTACAGCTAGTACACTTTAGTTTCGATCACTTTCAACCGTCAAACATTCAGTATAAAGATTGATTGATGATTTGATCATCAATCAATCAATTGCCACAGATTATCTCTAATCATTAAACCACTAACCCAATACGAATGAATAAAATGAACGAGACTCCCTTTTATTAGGCAAACATTGTGACAGCGCGGGCTTGATACAGTGCGCTGTAGTAAATAAAAATCACACTAAAATCGGCACAACGCGTAAAATAAATCATTCATAACACTCAACAGTGATTCTAAAAAGCAGCCATTGAATCGAACAATAAAATTCGCCATAACAATGCGACAGTTGGGTACGGAACAAGTTATATACTATTAGGTGTTATTTTTTAAATTAAATGGGAGGCAAATAGGCTTGCCTAAAATAAACAGACGTAGATTTTTAGGGGATAGACGCCATTTTTTATATTCCCATTGACAAATTGTGACTATGAACATTTCATCTCAGGCCGCTGGTTTCACAAAGTGGACCTCGTCTGAGAGGCTGTTTCATTCAAACGGGCTCAAAGAATACCAGCCTGAAACAGTATTTGTACTATGTTTGGCGAAAAATTGAAAAGGCCTGTGAAATGAGACCGCTCAAATGGCGTAAAAAGCAGGCAACTGAACAACAAGCTTGGATTGTATGTGCGTCTATGGGTGGCGATGATCTTTTACTATAGTGGAGACCTGTCTCCGTTGCGCGCTATTCAATAAAAAAGACCGCTGCACAAATTAAATTGTATATTCTACTTTTATCTATACTTATATTTATTCAATTTATTTGCGATTAATAAAGTTCTTTCGATCGTTTCTATTTCCCTTTGAGGTATATGTTTGTTTGTTATTTTTGAAAACTGAGATGATCAGAATCTCGTTACTAAAACCTTTCTCGTCTTTATGGTATATTTTTATGAATTGAAATAGTCATATAGGCGGGTTATATGAAGGCCAACTTATACGATAACCACCAGCTCGCTGTTATCTCGTGATTTAGCGGCATAACAATCGCTATAACAAACCGTTGGGCGTTGGTTATTCAAAAATAATATCAATACAGCACAATAACACTTCTGCCCCATTGTTTCCCAATGTCCATACAATTACCCGACTCAATGCTTATCACAGACGCGACTATATTCAACGAATTGCTTATTATTGGCATTCAATAACTCTTTTCCTATACAGAGTTAATAAAAATAAAAAAGCTTTTGAATTAATATATATGTTGCAAGTAAAAATTGCATTCGGCAGTTAGCACAATATTCAGACTTCCATTATAATAAAATTATGAAAAGCAGGTAGATTTATACGACTTAGACACCTTGAAAAGCATCATCATCAGCCTATCGAAGTCCACTGCTGGACATAGGTCAAAGACCTATATGGATAGTGTCTTATACGTCACTATATACAGAAGTATAATTAAAAATACTTTTTTGCTATTGAGTTATTACATTTAGTAACCATGAACGCTATACAAACCAAAGACAACAATTTTGCCAAGAAACTTTATTCTAAGTTCATGATACTTGATCACGCGAGCGGAATACAAAGGCACCGGAACAACATTTTATTGGAATTAAAGTTAATTTTATAATTATAAAGTAATATTTTGGATAACACGAATTGCAGATAGTTTTCTTGAGTTCGCACTCCAATATTTTTATAAGCTTTAAAATGGCAATCAATGGCTATCAATTTATTATTATTTTTTGACTTTGAAAATTTTTGGAAATTTTATTTTGAAATAAAATCCTTTGATTTAACTTAACAAATGTGGCTAGTACTAATGCATAAGGTTTTTAAAGAAAGGTTTTTCGTAAATAGTTTCAAATATTATCTTAAGAAATAGTAATGAAAGGAATCGAAATATATCGAAAAGCGTAGGTTAGTTAAAAAAGAAGGCAAATAAGGCTTTTTGAAAAGCCTGGCTTCAGCTGGGTTATGGATTCGAAGTCGCAATGGTAGAAATAAGATATTTATTACCAAAGACCAATATGCGATTTCAATATATTGAAATCGCAAATGCAGCCGAAGAAGCTGATCACTTTGTGAACCAACCAGAGCAATAAAGGCATAACACTGAACGATAACAAGTTCTAGAACGCGGAAATGCATTACCGCTTTTCCTGATTTACACGCCGAGGCTATCAGAAACCGTGATTCAATGTATGTTGTACATGGCATTAAGATTGCTTGCACTCTATGGAATAATTGCATTGCATCGCAATACAGATGTACTGCCGGAAACGAAAATCGAATAAATTTATTTTATTTAGAATTCTCTTAATTTTTGGATTTGTTACCTACGCAGTACTTAGTTCTCATACTATATAATAAACGAAACCATTTTAAAAAGGAAAATATATTTATTACTTATTCCAGCATGAATACAATGGTTCCTGCGTTGATCTAAAGAAATCGTTTCTTCTTCTCTTGGAACGCCCATAAGGTCTTCGCGGAGCACAGTTAGAACAAAGCAGCTTATTTCGGCGCTATTATTTGGGCGCTCTATAATTCGGGGCCTTCGTTCTAGCGCCGTGCTATTTGGGAGCCCTCTTGTTGGGCTAATTCAATTTCCACTGTGATCTCTTCTTTCCCATTGCCCTGTAAAGGTTTAAAATTCAATTAAATTTAATAATTTCTTCGAATTAAATTTTATTTCAAGATAAATATGCTAATTTTTATTTTATAACCTCTCTAGTAGTTACACATCTTTGAAGTGGTTTTTTTACTGGGAACCAAGAAGTTTTAATTTGGCTGTCGTATGCAACAAGGTGGGATTAGTACCTATGGCATGACTTGATGTCTTATATCTCCTAAACAAAAAAACAATCAGCACTAGATTTTCATTGTTTGAAAGATTGATCATGTATGAAATTTAGATTATAAAATAGAAATTTATTTTTTAGATATATAAATATTTATAGTATGCATGGAGGTCCAAAGGGGAGATCTCTGTCCAGCAGTGGGCGTCCTACGGCTCCAATGATGATGAAGATGAATATTCAAATATACTTGTAAACATCATTGATCTCGTAAGCTATTAGAGTGTGTTTCAGAATGTTGGAGAGCAAATTAAAGGCATTCGATGATGCGAGCGATACAAGAGCTCGAACCGACCTCGATTGCATTAGGCTTATCTCTCCTTATCTGGCGATGTGTATGCTCCACTGGACGCATTCGCTAATCGCTGTAGTGCTCTGTAGATCCCCATCGGATAATGCCATGAGGGTCTCATATCCGGATGGAGGGACCGTTAGAGATTACAAGCAATTTGCCAGCGTGGCCGAAACTGTATCGAGGGGATAAAAAATTGTATTAATTGCATTTTTTAATAGAAAGGTTGTATTTGATTTACTATTACTCGTTTTTACTTATTTATGGTATAGCGAGCAACGGAGCAGGCGGGTATCCTCTTAGGTAAGAGATCACTGCCGCCCACGGAAAACACGACCATGATCAGCGCTTGCTATGTTGCCCACTTTTTACGCCGCTTTAACGCTATAATTTCCGAGCCGTAAATCCTCACTCAGACTTCAAAACTAAGTCTAAGTACTAAGTATTATGTAAGCCCGTGGTATTACTTCGAATGAGCCGGCTCAATTAATGCGTCAGCACATGCTTCAGAATAGCTCTCCCATGGGTAAGCCAGTATTAAGACCACTCTCAAGCCCTTCCAAAGACTGATAAATTATTCATATATTTGGACCTTGGTGGCCACGGACTAGCAAGCGCAACGAATGACGTCCACCCACAACATTGGCAGACGATCTTATAAAGGTCACCGAAAGACGCTGGATGCAAGTCGCTTTTGACAGGTATGCATGGAGATAAAAGGGGAGGCCTATGTCCAGCAGTGGACTTCTTTAGTTGAAACGATGCTGGTGAAAACCCCGTACCTTTTGCTTCGTGGCTTATAGCAGCACTTAGGTACTAGGAAAATATAAATAAAGAAAAGCCCGTTGCTAAACGAATAAGCTGTGTAAAATTAGTACTATTAGTAGATTGACATCGTCTTGACATAGAGCAATACGATAGAAGTGTACGCGAAACAACAACGAAGGGACAGTTGGAAAGGCCGCATGTATTATGCATAACCGTTCGGAATCAATCCTTGGCATGCGATGGCAAACAAAAAGAGCTTTAGCTTTCTTTGATACGTCTTTACGTATACTCAACATCGGTTTATATTAAAAGGATATTTGATAGAAATCATTATGACTCAAGCCGAGCGATAAGTACAACAGATACAATAATTATAGAGAAATATTTGAATAGTTTTGGTATTTTCTTTTTCTGGTGCTATTTACCAGAGATTTTTCAAACTGGCGGTAGATATAACTGTTTTCTGATAAAATATATTCTATTACAACATTGATACCAGTTAGAACGTTGATTTTTATATAATTTAAAAATAGGAAATTAACAAGAGTTTTATAGGACACTAAGTTAAATAAAAAAGACATGTTTAAGGCTTCATATAGACATGGGAATGCATGTCTGAATATTCATATTAGAAAAGGTACTAATTACTATAAGAGATTTTTTTATTATATAGCGGAGAACGGAGCAGGTGGGTCTCCTATATCGTAAGATAACATCATCGACCATTGACAACCGCGCCACAGTCCGCGCATTAGTTGTGCCGCTTAAGCAGCATTTTTTAAGAACCTCAGATATTCTCACTCAGCAACACATGGTAGAAGCACCGTTTCAAATACAACTACCATTTCACGCGTGGGGCAGCCATGCTGAAGAATATGCTGATGCACTAATTGGGCCGGCTCGTCCGAAGTAATACCACGGGCTCACAGAATACTCAGCGTGAAACGGTACTTGTATTGTGTTTCGCAGAGTGAGTGAGGGTATCGAAGACCCTCGAAAATACCGCTTAATTTGCGTAAAAAGCCAGTAACACAACCAATGGGAGTACTGTGGCGCAGTTGTACATGGACGGCGTTGTTCTATTAACATATAGGAGACCCATCCGTTCTACACTATAACATAAAAAACACGCAATTTCTAAATTTATCTATATCTAAACAATAAATCTAAAAATAATTTAGTATTCTAATAAAAATAAAAGAAATTCTGGTACCTAAATGATTTTTAACTAAACCAAATTTTGACTAAACCTTTTTTTAAATTAATCTAATAGAAATGATTAAACAGAGAATTACTTAGAAGATCTATATGGTAATACAGTTAGTTATCTGACTTCAGAAGAAAACTAGTCAAAATAGAGTACTAAGATTTAACTATAGCATTATTTAAGTCATAACGTTTGAAATAGCGCTTAGAGGACCTTGTTACGGGTATTTTGACCTTCATTTTATAATCTTTTTCTTGTTTATCGTTTCACAACATAGCATTTTAATGCATTTTGTGCCTTGCACCACCATTCGACCAATACTACTTGGGGACCTTAAAAAAATACTTTAAAAAAAAGTTACTTCTTACTAAGATACTTGTTAATACTTACGAAAAGCTTTCAAATAAACAGCCTAAAAGACCCGCAACGCAACCGTAATCCCGCAGGAGCTAGAGGTGACCTTGGATGGAGGATCGCTTATCCTAGGTTAGCCTCCTGCTCTTTTGCTAACGTTTCCTTAAAAAAATAACATTAACTTCTCGTTCTGAATGAAATTTCACGCAGAAATAACATTTTGAGAATAAAAATTGAACTACAATTTGATTTGTCGTGTACCCCAAGATACCATCAATGAATCCCACAAAGATTCTGATTTCCAACATGAAAAGTTTTTTATTAGACCTCAATAATAATGTATCCATAAACAAAACACGTACTCTATACCTTAGAGAACTTCTGTTCGCATAGAGAAGGTATTTTTATTTGAACGGTAGCTAACATCAGATGAAGATAAGCTGGTTTGTCTTAGTTTCCAATTAAATGGCTTGAGTTATTTACAAGAGTATTTTTATTATGTAATTTGCATTAAGGCTATGCTCGGAGTTTCGCTACGTGATCGAATCAGAAATGAGGAGATCTGTAGACGAACTAAAGTTACCGACATATCCCGCCGAATTAGCAAGCTGAAGTAGCAATGGGCAGGCCACATCGCACATAGAGTGGAGGCCACGGACCGGCAAGCGCAGCGCGGAACGTCTACCCACAATGTGGACAAACGATCTCATAAAGGTCGCCGGAAGACACTGGATGCAGGTCGCCTCCGACAGATATTCATGGAAGTCCAAGGGGGAGGCCTATGTAAAGCAGTGGATGTCTGTCGGCCATGGGCATGCTGAGTTATCGTGCTAAACCCAATGTTCACTATAACTCAGCAGCGGTGATCTCTTACCATC
>DWCF01001109.1:0-34066 GCA_018230265.1 Delias oraia
GTTAATCATTCAAAGCATTTTGTAGATCCAGTGACAGGAGTTCATACAAACAGTATTGAAGGCTCCTGGTCTGCTTTGAAACGTCATATTCCTTTTCGATGTCGTACAAAAAAATTAATTAATCCTTATCTGGTAAGATATATGCTTTTATGAAATTATAAGATTAATCCTATACTAAGTTGTTTTAGACTTTTATTAAATCAAAAAATAGATGATTAAAGTTATTATTTATATTTTTATTTTTTATTTGTTCTTTTTTAATCGTTGTGTTCTCTTTTTTTTGGGGTAAAAATTAAAAAATTTTAGGTCATTTAAATTTGGGAAATCTGGGTCCTATACTCCTATTCCTTCTTCCTTAATAATAACCACGTCATCGATTTCAAAACTGATCTCTTCTTGTTTAGACTTAAATCTTCTATTAAAGGTTTCAATATTTTTATTTGAATTAATTTTAACTTATCAAAACATTCAGGTCGTGTTGCTTCTTGAGGTGTCATTTCTATAGCCGAATGATAAGTATTGTTATATACAAAAATAGCTCCTTTTATTTTTTCCGTTACTAATTTTTGTTCTTTATTTTTAAAAATTAAATCTTCTATTGTTCTATTGAAACGTTCAACCCGACCATTTGATTGATGATGATACGGAGAAGTATAATGAAGATCTATTTTCAAGCTTTCGCAGATTTTCTTTACTTTAAAACTTAAGTTCTCTTTTGCTTGGTCCAAGATCAACGTTGTTATGGAAAGTCCATATTGATTTCTTGGCGCTACTTCATCTTTTCACCCCCCTAATAATAACATACGTGAAATTTTACAAAAATTCCCGTATGTTATTATTAGGGGGGTGAAAAGATGAAGTAAAGGTAATTTCCAAAATATTTTTTTACCCCTAAAATGGAAATCTTGAGAACGAACTTTTAAACATCAAACATTAATGATGATTTGTTTTTAGATTATAGAAAAACTGTTTTTTTCATATGAAACCTAACTGGGGCATATCCCTTCAAAAGGTGGCAAAAAAAGTAGAGGGTGGCAGATAAACTAGAGGGTGGCAAAAAAAATATTTAAAACACCCCTCTTATTAAAATGGCAAGAGCTCTAAGAAAAATTATTTCACACCATATATTTACAGATGGTGAAATATTAGAAATGAATTTTTCTGCTTTAACAATAATAACTGAATGTAGAAAGCCCGTAATAATGGTTCTTGAGTGGCTCGCATCTTTGGGTTTGATCAAAAACGAAAGAAAATGTCGAGAAGGTCATAATATGCACATGGTAAAAAACAAATCTAAAAAATCAGGTTATCGTTGGGAGTGCAAAAGACCCTGTAGATTAACTAAATCGGTTTGTTATGATTCGATATTCGAAGACTCTGCACTTTCTTTTGAGCAAACAATGCTTATGGTTTATTACTGGGCCGCAGACTACTGCCAGAAAGACATTATAAGAGAGGCAAACGTAACCTCTAACATCGTTTCAGAATGGTGTGAATTTTTTAGAGACGTCGTGGGTTCATATATGTTACGGTACAATGAATTTATAGGTGGGTTTAAGATGGATGGCTCTTCTATTGAGGTCGAAATAGATGAATCTTGTTTTTTCAAAAGAAAAAATAATAAAGGTAGATTCGGTAATCCCATCTGGGTATTTGGAGGTATTGAACGTGAAACAAGAAGATGTTTTTTAATCCCGGTTTCTGATCGCTCAAAAGAGACTTTATTAAGGATTATTGAAGAAAAAATACTACCAGGGAGCAGAATTTTATCTGATTGTTGGTCATCTTACAGGTCCTTATATAGAAGCGAAATTTATACACATGGAGAAGTTAACCATTCCCTAAATTTTATTAATCCACAAGATCCCTCTATTCATACCCAAAATGTAGAAAGTATGTGGTGTCACGCGAGAAAAAAATTAGAAAACCAGCATGGAACCAGCAGAAGACTATTTAATGGATATATGGTGGAATTTTCATTTAGGTATAAGCATTCTTTTGAAAAAAATAAGATTATTAACGTTTTCCTTAATTTATTAAAAAAACTTTGATTTTTATTTTTTAAACTTTATTAAATATTTTTTTTGCCACCCTCTAGTTTATCTGCCACCCTCTACTTTTTTTGCCACCTTCTAAAGGGATATGCCCGAAAAACGTTTCTTACAGGAAAAAAAACTACACACTAACATGTTTTTATCTTTTAATTTTTTTGTACAGGAACCACATTTAATACATTTTCTGCTTTTCAAGCGAGCTTCTACATTGTCTGCTATTTTTTGTATTTCTTCTTCCTTCTTTAGATTAAACATTTTTGGGGTAAAAAATTCAAAATTTTGACAGTATCAAAAAATACAGTACAGGCAATTTTCAGCCAAAGCAAGTAACATAAAAAATAACTTATTGCAATTATTTAACTAAATTATTATTAAGAATGTTTTGTTAATTAATATTTTAAGCTTAGTGTAGACCTATTTAGCAAATAAATCAATGTTAAGTTACATAAGATTTAACTCAGTATTTCTATAAAGTCTATTATATATCTTTGTCTTAAATTAACTCTTGTCATAAGATCTTTTATTACCGTTAAATACTACACACACTTTATAAAAATAGTAATTGATCAAATAATTTATAGAAGGTTCTATAGCTTAAGTAAAGTCCTAATGTTCTAGTGAAATCTATAGTGTACCTCTTTTATTTAGTATCTTTAATACTAACATTATAAGGATATCTTATCTTAAGCTCTGGTATCATTATACAAACTACCAATCCTTGTTTTTTATTAATAGTAGATACCTGTAATCTAAATTTAGCCCTTAAAATAATTCTAAAATCTAGTTACATTCTAGGATCATCAAAATTAGTTATATAGTAATATAAATTTAGAACACTTTTTTTTCATTACAAGTGTTTATATAATTAACACACGTAAAGGCAAAATTATGCTAACAAAATGCGCAACAATACATTTAGCTTTTTACTAAAAGCTAAATTGTTCTTTTTAGATTATTATAAAAAGCTAAGAATAATACAAAAGTCTTTGTTTAATGTATTTACGATGTATATTATCTAAATTTTGATAATTAAATAAAGATATTTGTAAACATATGATAAAAATGACTGCGAAATAGCTAGTAACAGATTATTCATAATAACCAGCCCTATTCTTTAATAATAAAGAAAAGGAAGTAATTTAAAATTTAAAAATAAAAGTTTCTTTGTAATGGCTGTATTACAAATTGGTTTTTAAAATTGGGTGATCTCAGTTGTTTACATATAAATAAATATTTTTATCATTTAAAAAATAAGGATAAAATCCTAAAAGAAGTAAAGTCACACTTATAACTAATATATGTTTCTTTAATTTAATGTTGTCATTGTTGAACTAAATTAAAACTAAAATCTTTATATCAAGTAAACTTGATAAAAATGTTTGATGTGTTAGTATTAGCTAATAAGATAAATTAGTAAATTAAATGTACATTACACAATTAATTAACAAAGTCTTTATTTGGTTATAAAATATCATTTAAAATATAAATTATTATGATTTGACTTAGAATATTTATATGTAAACACTTAAATTGCTATACAGATCATTTTTTAATAAAAATTTGGTTAATTTTTTACTGCGCTAGCAAACAGTCTTCTTTATCACAGCACATAAAAAGTACTTTAAAGCTATTACTATATCTCATTTAGCAAATAAAATTTACTACTTTGTAGTTCACATTTAATCTCTTTTATATAATTTAACTTGTATGATATGACTTCTAAGCAATGATGAGACATAATGAAAGAAAGCAGAAATCAATTTATTTCATCATAAAAATTAATTTCTTAATATTTTAAATTTAAATGACACTGCTTAATTAAAATTATATATAGCTAAGTAAATGTTTTAAATAAAAAAGAAATCGCAAAGTTTCAACAATATAAGAGTATAATTAAATTCATAGTAAAATTATAAATGTTTTAGGTATTATATAAAGACGAATTAAACCTTATGTTTATTTTATTTTAAAAGTTTTACAAAAATTAAAAGGTACACTGTTTATTTTTGTAAAATATATACTGAACTTAAAATTTGTCTTTTATTTCACTTTTAGACCTAACAAATATAAAATATATGTTTTTGACTATTAAAAGATTTTAAATATTTACATTAAAAACATAGTCTTGCTGGATTTTGTTTTACTTTATTCTAATTTTTAGAAAATTCTAATTTATTGAAAACTATTTATACTATGTCTAAATAATAATTACTATAATGTCATATAAAACAACTTATTACTTGTTTGTGTTGAAATTTTTAACAGAAAAGATAAATTATATTTTTTAATTAACAAAACAAACAAATTAAATTAAAATAAACAAAGTTTAAATTACATTTAAAAGTATCATAACACATAGTAAAGATTAAACACATTGAGCTTTAAGTATTAAGCAGATAAACAGATACGCTTTTAAACAATTAAACTAACTTTTTATTATTAATATAAATCCCATTTTAACATCTCTATATGTGTAATATCAATATCATAATTTATTTTTGATAAAATATGTGCTTCAATATATGTAATTTCTCTATAATTACATCTATATGATTCAAGAAAATCATGTGTTGAAATATAAGTATCGTTTAGATTCTTAATAGCAATCCAAACACAAGTAAGAAAAATCTTTTTAAACATGGCTTCTTTAAATCGACTTCTAATTATTTTAACATATTTTTTTAAATAAATAAAACCACAAATTAGATACAAAGGAAAAATATTTCTAAGTTCGTCTAGTTTATCTATAAAATGTTTATTAAGAGAAAAATCATCTATAATCTTTTTAAATATCTTATCCGAAATATCTTCTTTTTTCTTTTTAAAATCTATCATTGTAAATTTTTCATGAATTTTTGCCATTTTATTATATTTCATGCCCTTTTAGAAATTTTTTATTTATATATTTTTTTAATTTAATTGCGTGATGAAATAAAATTAAAAACTGCATAAATTAATAAATGAAAATTTATGACGGGGTTAACAAATATTTTTGATTTTTAAAAAATAATATATGTCAATTGAAGAATGTTTTGTTTTATATGATTATAAAACATATGCAAAAATTATTAAGATCAATGTCTAAATTTGGAATATTATATTTTTTTGTAAAAATTTTCAAATTTCTTTAAAATGTTATTTAATTAAGAAATTCAATATATTATGTTTGTTTGTAAACAAATTGTCAAAAATAGTAAATTAATTTAAAATTTATTTATAAATTACCATTTTAGTTATTTTAAAATTAAAATGGTAATTATTGGTTTCCTAATCGATCATCTAATCAGTATATTGACATTTGTTACAGATTGATTGGCCAATTAAAAAATTATCAATATGGTTAATAGAATATGACATATATTAATAATAGACATACAAAACTTTAAATAAAAGAAACATCTTCCCTATATAAAATTATACAAATTTTTTTTAACTATAATTATATTTTTTTAATATTATTGACATTTTTGGAATAATTTTTTTATGACTGATTGACAGTGAACTGAATTTTGACAATTTTGATTTTTACCTAATGAGGTAATTTAAAATGACCATATTAAGAACAAATGTTAAGAATACTAATTTAGTGATATTGAGATAATTATTATACATATAGATCAATTTAATAGTATAAAAACATATCATAAGACATGAGATGATAATAATTTTTATGAAGTAAAACGGAAAGATCGGTATTTTTTGATACAAACAAGATTTAATATTTTTTACCTCAAAAATGAGAAGACTCAAAGAAGTAAAAGAATACCAAAATATTGCTAATTATAAAGAGGCTCAATTTATGTTTAGAAAGTGCATTATTTGTGATTTTGAAACAAAATCTTTAAGGAAAAAAGGCAGATTAGTATGTTCTTTCTTTGCCTGCAAAAAACGATTCAATGGTTTTAGTGGAAGTGTTTTTGGATATTCCAAATTATCAAAAATACAGAATATCAAAATTCTCGATATGAGGCAAAAATACGTACCCACTAATCTTATTGCAAAACTATTCGGTGTTAACTACAGCACAATCGTTTTTTATAAAAAAAAATAGAAAAAAAATCCATACGAGAAATATTCATCGAGTTTGAAAGATTAGAGGAAAAAATAACATTGTTGAAGTTGACGAAAGTAAATTCGGAAAACGTAAATACAATAGAGGTCATAGAGTCGAAGGCGTGTGGGTTGTCGGTGCGGTATCAAGAGATACTAAAAAAAGTTGTTCTTAAAATGGTTGAAAAGAGAGACAAAGAAACACTATTAAAATTTGGCACAGATTAAATATATTTAAATTCAACAATTTATACGGATGTGTGAAAAGGCTACACTGATTTAATATTATATTTTTACAAGCAAAACTGTAAATCATTCGAATAAATTTGTTGATATAGCGACAGAAGTGCATACAAATCACATAGAAAGTAACTGAAATGCAGTTAAGAAACACAATTCATCAAGCTTTCGGTCAAAAATGTTGATTAATTTTTAATTACTACATTTGATGCTAAATAGAAACGAAAAAGAAGATAATTTAGAGTATTATTGGATTTATTTTTTTAAAGTTTTATGTCATAAAATTTCCAAAAACACAATATAACAAGTCAATTATCCGAAAACAATTTATTTTCATCCTTATCTTGCTCTACTATATATAATTAGTTTATTTTTGTACTTTTTTCTCCTTTGAGTCTTCTCATTTTTGGAGTAAAAAATTATAATTTTTATTGTATCAAAAAATTCCGATTTTTCCGTTTTCAAACATTTCATATATGTTTTTATGGAAATGTCATTATCCAAAATAAAGATTTGAAAACAGCCTTTAACGATTTCTTATAGTAAAGCTTTATATTAGTAATATGCTAAATCTCGTTCAGTCATTTAAGACATGAGCAAAGTTTACTTATATGCATAGTATTTATTTACCCTGAAAATTGGACTTTAAAAAAGTATGTAATTTATTCTTTTAAGTGGTGTCTTTGTTATAAGATGTCACGTGCCATATTGTGGTAGAAATTTATTCTTTCGTCATTATATTAACTCCTTAATTAATATTTCTTATTTAAATTTTTCGTAATTTAGGACTAGTTTATGTATTTATGATGCTATTTAATAAAATCATTTATTTAATATAACCTGAATTAGCAAACTCTTTCTAGCCTTACTAAAATAATAATGTTAAATGTGATTATACATTCAAGCGTTCTAGTGCTGTTAACAAATATATGTCTTATTTTTTATTGCTTATTTATTCTTAAAATCATTCCAAATTCTATGAAACCAATTCCTCCTTTTTACTTTGTAGAGTATCAATCTAAGTCTTTTTATTTATTTAATTCTAATTTATTTAAAGATATTTTATAACTTCCTTATAAAATCTTCTTCTTTTAAATTTTGTATTTTTCTCCCTTTTATGTATCAACCACGTATTTTTAAGAAAAACATACCAAAAACAAGACCGCTTGTTTCTGATAACATAGTTATAGAAAAAGATGTATGTATACCAGAAAATACTTTATACGAAGAACCACTCGTTAGACATACAAAACCATCTAAAAAACATATTACAGTTTTTGGATTTTCACATAAAAACTTAGAAAGTGTTATAAAAAGAATAAAAGAAACTTGTAATGTTCAACATATAGAATATGGTAAAAATTGGATTAATGTTATTACTTCAGATGAAAGTGAATTACTCAAACTTAATCTATTACATATAAATGGAGAGATAATAGGAGTCTATAGAGAATCAGGGTCGTTAGTAGTAGATGATAAAGATATATTTTTAAGAAGAGAAGGTGTTATGGGTAAAATTTTAACATATTTTTTTGGTGAATAAAATTTATTAGTGTAATTTTATAATGTACATTTATATTTGTTAAAATTTTATAAATTTGTTACTCAGATCTTAATTTAAGTGAACATTTTTGGTTTATGCTAAAAATGTGCAATTTTTTGTGCAAGATGTTTGTAATTATAAAAATAATACGTTTCTGTGTACATCAACATAAAATTTGTTTAAACCTTATACGGTAGTTTAATTAATAAAAATAAATAAATTACTCTTTTAAACATCAGTAATTATATACATTTTAAAATACATAAATAAGTTAACTATTCTATCTAATTGTAAAAAAACATATTATGAAACAGTAATAGGAAAAAAGGGCATTATCAATTTTAGTCAGAAAGCTTGAATGTTTAGTACACATTAAAGAAGGTTGACTTAAGTAATTAGACAAAAAGACCTGATATTACAGAAATTTATGAAAAAGTAAATATTGAACAGACGAATGAACAAACGATAATGAGCATTAAAGTGTTACTGAGTTAATGATACCAACAATATACTTGGTTTCTATACTACAGTAATTATATACATGTTAGTTTCTGTAATATGATGATTTCTAAAAGAAAATTATTTAGACTTTACATTTTAAAAATTAAAATTTTGCCGTGATTTAAAACTTTTATGTAAATGTTAATTTATTTTACCAAGGCATAGAAGAAATTTTAAACAGAATTTAAATAAAAATAATAAATTTTATTTTAAGTTAATATTATCATTATTTAAGATAATTTTAAGTTAAGGGTAAATTCATTTACAATATATTCATAATAATAGTAAGATTATTATATTGCTAATATCGTATACATGGTCTTATACAAAAAATAGTATATACTGGTAGATTTACTAATTTTATGCATAAATTGGTATAATCAAATATCAATTAAAAATTTAGAATAAAATTTGGTTTTTTTTTATAACGATAGGTCTTTTCTATGAAATTTTATATTTAGTTATAACTAAATACCCTCATTATGGATTATTTACCAGTTTTTAAATCACTTTTACAAAATGTAGTCAGTAAATTTTATGAACCACATCATCGGATATTAGTAGACATAGTCCTAGAAAATATCCTTATATACGACTCTGAACTACAAAAACTTATGAAAATGCATAACAAAGAAATTAACAAACTTCTTGTTGCATTGAAAGAAGACAAAATTATAAAATATGAAAACAAAGTAGAAGTTTTTGAAGATAAAAGACAATATCTACGAACTGTATATTACATTAATTTTGTAGAAGTAAGAGATATCATAAAATATAAAATATATAAAATAACTAAGAAACTAGATGAGGATCTAAGAAATAATACAAAAGAAGGTTACTATTGTGTTGCTTGTGATAAACAATTCAGTTCACTTGATGCGCAACTTATTATGACAAATTATATTTTTCAGTGTGACGATTGCAACGGGGAATTAATTGAAAACAGCGCAAATTTTGCAACAGAGAGTTCGTTAAATGTCAAATTTATGAATAGTATTCAGGATACAATTAAACTACTTAAAGAATTAGATAAGTTTGAAATTCCGAATATGGATTTCTTTCAATTAACAGAATTTAAGAAAGAAATAGAAGCAAATAAAAATATAAAAAAAGAGACAGTTAGCATACAAACAGATGACAATTTTTTACTAAGTAAATATTTTGAGGTAAAAGAAGTCTCACCTCTCAAATCAGAGGTTAATATAACAGTTGATGTGACTAAAGAAGAAATGGTAAGTGTAAATGGTAGTTTTAAGAAATTTAGTGAAATTTCTGATGATGATTTAGAGCAAATGAATGAAGAAGAATATGAAAACTACTTTGAAATATATAGTAAATATAATTAGAAACAATTTTGAGCTGTTTCTTGCCTTTACTTAAACTTTTATAAATTTAAAATTGCAGGTTTACTTAACAAAACATGACATGTTGCATAAACTGAAGTTTGATATAAATATACTTTTGATAGGTGTCACTTAAATTAAACATTTGACATAAAACCGAGTTACTGTATAAAAAGAAAAATAAATTTTTATTATAATATATATTCTTATTTTGTTAATCCTGAATAAAAACCTAGTCCTAAAGATCCACCTAAAGTAGATTTACTAAACAAATTACCTTTTGAACATAATCCTCCTGAAACAGCACCACTTGCAATTCGAGTGTAGAGATCATTTTTACCCCTAATTGTCTCCATAACTATTTCAGTCGTAGAATAAACAGCACAAACTTTGGCAATATTTTTACCGGAATTATGAATATTTTTTAGTGTAATCTTATTAGTTCCTACAAACATGCCTAACATGCATCCAAATGCATATCCCTGTAGTGTGTTTGTAACTCCTTTTATAATCTTAGGTTTTATGCATTTTGTTGTTTTTTTTAGATAGTCCATTACAGGGGTGAAAAAAAATTACAGAGGGTAAAATATATACAAATAGTCATTTTATATACAACTTTAATTTAGTTTACTAATTTATTTGTTATAGAAAAATGTTAACTAAAAAATTGAAAGTAGAGAACATGTGTTATTAGAATTGTTTTTAATATAAAAAACAATATAAATCAAATTTTGTAAAAAATACAATACTTATAATATATCCAAAGGAAAAATGATTTATTAAATTTACAAAACAATAATAATTGTTTTAAACATATCAAATGTAAAACAAAACATATCAATATAATATACTGATGTATGTGTTTTAAGTTACAATCAAAAAATATAAATTCTTTTTAATAAGTAAAACTAACGATATATCTTGTTATAGTTATTTTGTTTCACCTGTAAACTGTTTGTTTGTTAATACAAACAAATTTCAAAAAAAATAGATATAAAAATAAATTTTTAATTAACATCTAAATTATGCAGTAAATACTAATAAAATCAAAAATTATGACAATTTTTTAATTATTTGTCCATTTTAAAATATTTATTATTACATCATTGTGTTTTAGTTTTGATGAAAAAAAAGTTATAAAAGTTGATTTATACACCCTTGAGAATGAATAAACTTTTCGGTTATATACAAAATTACGAAGATGCTATGCTTATGGTACATGCTACAAGATTGGGTTATATAACACCAGTTACACAAAGATTAAGAATAGATGAAAGAGAAAATTTGAGATCAGGAGATATATTTGTTTTTATTGAAACAAAAAATGGTATTAAAAGATGGACAGATGGTAAGATTTGGTCTCCTAGTAAAATCAATGGACAATTTTTATTATACAAAGAAGTTCCGAGACATTTAAGTAAATCTGCATTAAAAAAAAGTAGTGTACAAAAATGTTTTAGTAAAGAACAATTGGCTAGATTTCATCGAGAAATAAGAGAAGACGATAAATTAGGATTTCATAAAAAAACCATCAGTATCGTTCACGAAGAAAAGACTTATCATATTATAGTTTATTATAGACCGATATTTTCTAAAGAAGCATTAATTAATATTCCGTTTTTTAACCAAATTGATTATTCATTACGAAAATTCCCAGAATTGTTATCAGATGATTTTTTAAAAAATGAAATGAACAATCAGAATTTTTTTTTAAAATTTAATTTACCGAATCGACCGAATTTATCAATTTTTTCTGATGCTAAAAGACGTCAATTGGAAAAAATATCATTTTGCGTCTTACACGAATGGTTACTTTTTAAAAATAAAGATACTGAGGCTATAAGAAGCGATTAAACACAAATAGAAAACATAAATAAATTTATTTATTTACTATTTAAAAGTCGATTTATTAAAAATGACTTTTTATATAAATGACATGTCATGAAAAAAATGATAAATTAAATTTACAATATTGCTACTATTATAAAATATAATTGTCGTGTTATATTGTATTAGTAAAATATTATATCATAGACTTATAATGTATTTTGTATATACAAAAATAAGATATTGTATCTTTGTAATATTATTTCTAGTAAAAATTATATTGAATCTGATCAATGCAAAAATTTTTATATTTAAGATTAGATTTTAAAAATGAGTTGTAGATATATAGATTGCAAATATAATCATAAGAATTTACAAGTAATAAGTTCTTTAAAGTTGTATTCTTAGTAAAAAACATATATCAATTTACATCTAAAAATGTTTTCATATTTTATTAAATTAATTTATGTAGTCAATAAATTAAATTACTGCAACTTTCAGTGTTTGTATTTTTAATAAACAGTATGTACATTTTTAATTAAGATCTGTTATTACAAAAAACAATTCCGTGTGTTGTAAATGACCTTTTTCATTAAATAACAATGAAAATAAATTACATTTCAATTTAATGTCTTTTAAATACAATAAAATATGTTTAAATTATCTCAAGAATATTTTAATCAAAAATTAATATATGAAATTAATTTAAATATGACGTCTAATTATTAAATACGCAAATTCGTCAACGGCCGTCAACCGGAAAATATTTTATTTAATATTATTTTAATTACATCTTATGGTGTTAAAAAAACACTAAAGTAGTTTATAGGTTAAGTACTTTAAATTAAATATTTAAGAAATACTGGCTTTAGACACTTATAAAATAATTATAAACTCAAGTGGTCTTATCTAAATGTAAAACTAGTACAAAATGATCTTTAAGACATCTAGAAAAAGTTAATAGTACGTTTTAAATATATGCAGAAAGTTTTTATATCTTAATGTTAGTTTATTAAGGTATTAAATTATTGAACTCATGATAAAATAAATGATCACAAGTATAAATTATAGAATCCTCATTGCAACAATGTTGCTTAAAAAAAGTAATCTAAATTTTACATACAGTAAACCTAGTAATAATAATATTAATGATAAAAGTAGACAATTTTGCTTGCTTTTTTGTATTATCAAAAATAATTATAACTTAGTAGACTACTTAAAAAATCTTCTTTACGTTTAAAAAAGAACATATTATATTACTTTTTTTATATAAATTACCGTAGTAATATTTTTTAATAATAATTAGCAGAAACACAAAATAAAAAAAAATACAAGACGTTGTAAAGATAAGATATAAGGTATATTGATTTTTTTATGAATAGAAAAAAAACTTGTATAACATTCTTAAATGAATCCCAGTGAACAAAATTGTTTAAGAGCCTAATATATGTAAAATCGCAAAAAATTTTAAAGATTTAAGCAACTGCTGAGGAAGAGATGTAAGTTGTTTTTAATAATTAATTGATGATGATTTTTAGTACAAATATATAACAAAGTATGAAGTTTTTTCGATGATTAAAATTTTTTTTAATAAGCAATATTTTTTATAAAATAACTACTTCACCATTTTTTTTATTTCCTATTATTAACATTTAAATCAAAAAAGTTTAAAGATTTGTCAAAATAAAATCATTTGAAGATAAATGTTGAATCTACAGGGGAAATTATGTATTTATATAAGCCTTGAACTAATATAAAATAATAAGCACATTGTTGACATAATATTTTTTTTTGTTGTTTGTATTCTAGGATAAAATACAATTATCTTATATAGTTTTATAAACATTAACTTAGTACTTTTTTCTATTTAAAAGCATTAATTTTTATATTGTTAATGCTATTTCTAAATTAATCTAGACAGATAGACAATGTATTTAAGTATAATTTTTTTTTGTAAAATAAATTGATCAAATTTTTATTTTCTCTAATAATTTATTAATTACCAACATCCAGTCTTGGAAGTATATTCATAGACATTAATTCTTGAAAAAGAAGTTTACAGGCATATGGTAGTTTTATAGCCAAAGGTTTAGTGTCATTACAAATATGACACCCTTTCTTAGATACTAAAATACCACATTTCTTACAACAAAATGTTTCAAAAACATCTGAAGATTCCATCAACCTCTCAACTATTAATGACGATGCACCATATCCTATTAGGCAGTCTCTTTCCATTTCTCCTAATCTAAGCCCACCATCTCTACTTCTTCCTTCAGTTGGCTGTCTTGTTAAAATAGCTCTGGGTCCCCTGGCTCGCATGTGTATTTTATCCGCCACCATATGTTTAAGTCTCTGATAATATACAGGTCCATAATAAATGTAGGCATAAAGAGGTTCACCGGATGTACCACTATAGAAACAATCTTTACCACCAAAATTAAACCCATTTTTGACTAATATTTCACATGCTAAATCTACTTCATTCTTTTTAAAAATAGTAGCATCAGATATAACTCCTTCCATTGCACCCGCTTTACTGGTCAGTAACTCGATAATTTTCCCTACTGTCATTCTAGAAGGGAAACCATGTGGGTTCATTATTATATCAGGTACCATCCCAGTATCAGTAAAAGGCATGTCTATTTGTGGAACTATAAGACCTACCACCCCTTTTTGACCATGTCTACTGCTAAATTTATCTCCTATTTCTGGTACTCTTGTCTGTCTTAGTGTAATTTTTATTAAGGTCTGATCTTCAGACTTAGTGATAAGAACTTTGTCGATATAAACAGAAGTGCCTTTATGGACACCTCCTGAAAATTTATATCCTTCTTCACACGGGGAACTTCTATTTATATAAACAGTACCATCATTAAGTAATTCCCCCGGTTTACCTATTCCATCTTTATCTAAAACAGGATTCTTTGGGTCAGGTAATAACACATCAGATCTATTGTCAGAATATTTCTTTAGTATAAAAGAGTGTGACTTATAGACTTCCGTCCTACCAAATCCTCTGTTAAGAGAGTCCTTGTTGATTACTAGTGCGTCTTCTATATCATACCCTGAATAACTCATAACTGCCACCATTGCATTTTGTCCTGCGGGTATCTTATTGTAATTTGTTACATCTAATATTTGTGTAGATGTTAAAGGCCTCTGTGTATTACAAAGTTGTAAATTTATACCATCAAATCTTTTTTTACTGTTTAGTGCGATATATCCAATAGCCTGTTTTCCCATAGCACACTGGTAGGTATTTCTAGGACTTTGATTGTGATTAGGGAAAGGTATAAGCCCAGCTACATACCCTAATATAGCAAAATCTGCTATTTCTAAATGTGTTGTCTTTTCATTTATGTCTTCTAATTTAACTGCTATTAGAGCATCATTTTCTTCATTGGCATCCAAATATTCAATTTTACCATCTACTATCAAATCATCAAAACTTTTATATTCCATTTCTAAATCACTAATAATAAACTCTCTATTCTGTTTATATCCCTCAGGTATTATTATTAACGGTCTACATAATCTACCGTTATCTGCTGATATATTAATACTTCTAAGACTCTCGTCAATATAAATAGAAACGTATTTGTCAATAATACCCCTTCTTCTGTAATATCTAAAATTCTTAACTAAATTCTGACAACTTCTTGTCACTCCAAAGATATCCCCATTAATAAATATAAGGTACATATCATCCTTATTAAATTCATAAGTGTAAAGTAAACTAGTTTGTATAACACCAAGATAACTTAAAACTTGTATAATCGGGTCTATTTTACTATCTGTAGTGACTTCTGCTAAAAGTGATAAATTTTTAACAAGTCCACATGACTCCCCTTCTGGTGTGTCAGCTGGACAAAACATTCCCCACGAGGAAGTGTGAAGCGCTCTTGGTCCACTGACTTTTCGCGTTTTCTCGAAATGAGAGTTAACTTTAGTCATCATACCTACTGCACTGATATAAGAATGTCTAATCAGAACGTGAGTAACACCACTTCTGTCCATTCTAAATCTTTTAAGATTCCAATTACCAGAAGAAATTGCTTTTTGCATGCTCGAAGTTATAATATTTGTCTGTAAATTAAAAAACGTCAAAGCATCAAACTCTTGTGCTCTCGAACGTTTTGTCAAAATTTTATCAATTGACCTCTTTAGCTCCCAGTTAAACTTCTTAAAGGAATCTTCAAACAAAATCGAGAGAAGTTGTCCAGCTAGTTCAAATCTTTTATTCCCCAAAAAATCTTTGTCTTCCTCCGCTAACACATTCTGTTGTGTAAATATCAAACGTCTTATCATCAAACATATCAGTATACCTTTATTTTTTAGATCTACACCATCAAATTTTATATTAGGGAGTACCCTTTCAACCAGTAAATTTCGCACTTCTTCGATTTTATTTGTGTCAGATTTCATTTTAACAAATCCTGCTAAATATAACGCCGCCTGTTTTGCAGTATAAATCTTCTGTTTATAAATTTCTTCAAAACTTAATGTAATTAAATCTGCGAATTCTTTACCAATACATTCTACGATTTCTCTATCAGAAATCATATTACACGCTTTTATAACCGCGATAACGGGAACATCTTCTAAGAAAGCGGAATTTACTAAAAAATAACAATCATTTTTAAAAATCACAGATGTCTTACTTTTTTGTTCGTGAGTAGAACTTGTCATTGAACTATAAAATCCCTTTTGACCATTTTCAACAATTATTCTGTTTTTTGATAACTGTTCTTGTATCAAAATGACTTTTTCTATACCACGGATTATAAAATAACCACCAATATCATAAGGACACTCTTGTGATAAAAAAAGATTAACATCCTTAGCTTCTTCTGACATTTTAATTTGGTTATCTTTAGATTTTAACAGACATTTATCACTCTGGAGCATAATAGGAATACGTCCCATAAAAACATCTTTTTTCTTTATAATTTGTTTATTTCTAACATATTCTAAATCAACGTATAAATTACTGGCATATGTTAGATCTCTAAGTCTACATTCCATAGGATACAAAGTATGTTTTATTAAGTTTTCTTCTAACGTAGGCATACTTACTCTTACATTTGTATATTTTAAATAAAAAGTGTGATCGATATCAGAATCTACGATGTCGTTTGCTGCTACGATATTGGCAATATCGTTATTTATAAAAAAATTAAAGGATTCGATGTGTTGTCTAGCCAGTCCTTTTTCTTTAAAAAACTTTTTTATTAATTCTTTACTTTTTTCAACTTGCATAATAAGGATTAAAAATCCATACGAAAATATTTAATTCATTGTAACTGACTCTTTAGATATCTAAAAGATACAGTTTTATCTTATTAATATATGTTTTGATGAATTTAGTTTACACACATAAAGACTTTGGTAGTTTTAATTATAATTACTATATAAGTAAAGAAATAATTGAATTAATACTAAAATGAATTATGTACATCAATTAAAGTGTCAAATAAATAAAATATATTGTAGACAAATTATAAACCTGTGATACATCTACATATATCTTACTAATTAAATGGTATTTTAACAAGTTTTTTAAATTGTTGTAGACATAATGACTACACACATATACTTTTTAATATAGATAGGTCTAAATAAATAGACAAAGACCATAAATTTATTAGTTAAGAATCTTTGTTGAACTTATTCTTAATATTTCAAGCTATATTTACAAGTATATAAAGAAGATTTAAAACTTTTCCATTGAGTGATCGTGTCTTAGCACAACTAAACAAATTATGTTAATTCTTAACTATCATATGAATCAACTTACAAGTCTTTAAAATTAATATAGCATATAAAAAGACAAAATTATACAAAACTTACTCATCGCTAATTATTTTCTTGCATCTGTTGAGTTTTAAGCATTTTTTTGGTAACATTTTAACTTATTTAAAATTGAGTAATATCAGTCTTTTTTTGAATTGAGGGACCACCACAATATAAAACACGTACAGTGTCTTATAAATCATTTAATTAAACTTTAAGTCAAAAATCACTTAAGTTGTTTATGGTATTCCCTGTAGCAAAAACATCATTTTGACATCTTATGATATTAACATATATTTGAAAATTTCATAAAAAACGTTTAAAACTGTTTCATACCTAAAAGTACGAAATATAAAGTATTTAAGCAGTTTACTTGTAAGATATCTTCAATTAAACTATTCTAAAGGAAATACGACTTTTTGTTACTTTAAATTATTTTTTATATAGATTATCTCTATAAATAAAAAAAACCGAGTTTAGTCAGAACTTAATATTGTATAAATAATTGAGGGCTGTACAATAGAAAAATAACCTTTAATTTTGTAAAATCTACTAATTTATTATTTGAATAATATACTGTATGAAAATACATATGATTTTAAATGTAAACAATGTATTTTGCAAAAATAGTCTAGATAATATGAAATATAAAAGAAAAAAATGTATCTATAAAACAGGTTTTTTATACACAAATTTATTTATTTATTTGTAAGATTATTTATTCTACTAAACTTTTTAGTCTATCTGTGTACATTTTTAAATAAAAATCTTTTCCTTTAATTATTTCTATCCTTCCGTTATTTATAAACAAAATTTTATCAAATTTATGCAAATTTTCAATTTCATTGATAACAAGAAAAACAGTACAAGACAAATTATTGACTAATGCATCTATTACTTTCATTTTATTTTTTTGATCAAGTGCGAAAGTGGACTCGTCTAATAGTAAGACATATGCATTTTTTAAAAAAGCTCTCATTAACAAAATTTTTTGTTTTTCTCCTCCACTCAAAAGCACACCTTTTTCATCAACACGTGTCTCAAATCCATTTTTTAATTTTATGATCGTTTCTAGCATTCCAAATTCTTTGCATAAATCATATACCTGTCTATTAGTCACATTCTCGGATCCGTAAGTTATGTTAGATCTAATTGTATCATTAATCAAAATATTATTTTGTGGAATATACGATACAATATTTCTAAACGAAAGATTTCTTATGTTTTCATTATTTAACAAGATAATGCCTTCATAATCTACATAACCAAGTAAGATTTTTAGAAAAGTTGATTTTCCAGAGCCATTTTCGCCTATTATTGCAATTTTCTCACCTTTAAAAAAGTCTAAATTCACATTCTCAAATAAAAGTCTATTTCCAACCCTGCAAGATAAATTTTTTATGTTAAGTTGATCAAATGTTTTAATTACCTTTTGATCAATAAGTGATTTCGATGATCGTAACATAAAATCGCGCGTAGAACTTATTCTAACCATAACCTGAGTATATCTTGAATACAAATATCCCGCACTTATCAAATTTGCTGTAACTGTGCCTGTTAGATAAATGTAGCCTATTAAATCTTTAGGTTTAATTAAATTTGATATGTCACTAGTAATGGCAATATATATAATTGTTACAGCTTGACATAAACAAATTATCCTTTGTAAAAAGCTTTGTACATAATATACTCGCCAAAGATTATTCGCATTCTTTTCATTCTCGGACAAAATCGACTCATATCTATCAACCTCATATTTAGATGTTTGATTAGTAAAAATTGTCTCTTGATTTGTTAAACCATCTTGTAAAATATTAAAAGCACTAGCTTCAGAATAATTTAATTTATGACGAATTTTCGCACGTTTGTTAGCGATAAGTATTGTTACAAAAAAATATCCGCAAATACAAACAAATAAAACAATCCCAGCTTTATATCCATTTTTTTCCGTAATTTTTTGTATAACAAAAAATAATTTTAATATTATTGGTATCAAATTAATAAAAAAAATTTCTACAAGTTCACTTGTTGCTTTTGATTTACGTTCTATTATAGTCTGAAATTCCCCACTTCCCCAATCTTTGACCTCTTGTGGTGGAAGTGTTAAAAAATTCTCATAATTGACTTTTGCTGTTATTTTACAAATATATTGTACCACACCAGTAAACAAAAACCCATTGACTTCACTTAGAAATATAACTATAAAAAAATACATAAAGTAAAATTCCAATGCTAATTTCTGGTCTTGTTGTGTTTTTACATTTTCACAAATGGCTGATATATAATCTGAACTTTTTATTTCCATATAAGTGTATAATACAGTACTAAAGACTATTGGTAATATTAGAAATCTTATGAAAGATTGTTTCATCATATCATTTAGTATCACTTTGTTAATAATTGTAAATGAACTAACTGGATTTTTTTTAGCGGTTTTTATAAACGTAGGCATTTGAATTTTAAGGGTAGATAAACAGAAATGTATTGACTAATAATTAGTAGTGCTGTTTCTACAAAGGAGTCATTACTTTTTTTATGTAAAGTACCTTTTTTATCTAAAAAAGGTTTTATCCTTTTTATCAAAGGGGTACTTTTTTACACGAACTAAAAGTCGGGAAAATATTTGCCAATTAATTTTAATAAGCCGTTACTCAAAAAGATTGTCAAATACATTTCAAAAACTAACATGCATTTTTGTAGATTATCTACAAAGTATGTTTTAATATTTAAACGTATTTTTTTATTTAGATAGTAAAAACTTATTAAACAAAATATTACAATAAATTGTAATATAAATTAATTATTTGTTGCTATATAATGTTCTTGAATAAATTAGTATAATTTTTTTATTTTCTATAGAGATAATTTACAAAGGTTGGTAATGACCCAGACCTTTTTATTAATTTAAGTAGATTTTTTTCGGATCTTAGACTCTGTTCTAATCTTGTTTTTACTAAATGTGACTTATCTTCTTTTTCTTTATTTTTCAATGCTGTCTGCCTAAATGTGTGTGTTGGTGGAAATGGGGGCATAAATTCGTAGATGTGTATATATCTTTCAAGGTATGTAGATAATGGACTCTTAAATTCAGCAGGAAATTCTTCTGTAAGTACAGGATAAGTAATTGGTATGTGTTTATTTTTAAATACTAGATGTCTAACATTTACTAAATTCACAAGATCTAAATTGTTTGAACTTTGTTTGAATGAATGAAGAGTGTGACAATACAAGACTTTAAGAATTGATGTTATTTGTTTCATTAGTGATTCGTTTATGAGAAGAACAGCTTGTTTATCAGCAGTGCTGAATCCTACTTCTTTTAATATTCTGATTATGATATGATTTACAATGTTGTCCATTTAGGGTTTATTTTAAAAATTTATTGCATAAACAAATGCATTTTGTGAAATAAATTTCATAAAAATGTCAGCATAAATAAAATAACACATATTTTAGATTAGATTGGCAGATAACAAACTTATAAGAATTTACTGTATAAAGTCAATATATGAACAGAGACTACTGGTATTATTAATTTATTGAATAGAAAAACCACCTATTTAATAATTATACTATGTAAAATATTCAATTACTAACAGAATGTAGATCATGTAATATGACTTGCAATTTTTTATTAATAATTTTTCTATAAAAAATGCCGTTACAATGTAATTGTAATTTGTGTTTTTTTAATAGTTAAAACTTACTGCTGTGTTTAAATCTTAAAAATGTTCTTTAGTTTATAATTACAGATTATATTTACCTATTATAAAAATGTCTTTAAACTATTAGATTACGTACTTAATAATAATATTTTTACTAAAATATTAAGTTTGTGATTCTTTTTAAATTTAATACTAATTCTTTACAATTAATACCTCTAATATTTTTACTGATAAATTTGGTCTAAAAAATTAATCTATTGACTAGACTGTTCTATTAAAACTTTAGATATAAAAAGCCAATAACTTTAATTTAAAAATTCCTTATCTATAATGTATTGTTAATAAATTTATGTATGATAAAAATTTATAAAAATTTATTTTGACTGAATATCGCTTATATTATAAATTACAAGATCAATACTAGCCCTAAAGACATGTAGTATAATCGTACACTCTTTACCTTTACACTTGTAGACTTTCTCACCGATGTCATTAATCTCAGGTACAAAAAAATTATCAAAAATGTATACTGGTGGTGCATTTTCAATGAATACAGTAAGTGGGTACTGGTTTTTTATACAATCAGTATCAATATAACTTATATAAAAATCACTTGATGTCATGATATCTAAGACTCTACCATCTAAAATAAATTTATCACTTTCATTTATTACAAGCTTATTAGCGTATTCTTCTAGTTCAGCCAAATTAATCTTTTTTGGTACAAAAAAAGGCGAGACACTAAAATGCTTATCGTCGAATTTAACTGATTCCATATCATTTTCATTAATTAAATCAGGCAGATATCCATAAGCACTTTCAATAAAAAATCTTTTATTTTCGTCATTTTTGTTTTTACAATCAGAAAGATTTTGATTAGGTGTAATTATCTCTACATTAACTGTCACCGTGTCGTCATCTACCAAATGCGTTAAATCTTCGTTTGTCAAATCAAACTCTTCTGATAATTTATTTTTCTTTTTACGTTTTATATCATTTGTCTCGTCTTCGATCTTTCTTTTAATTATTGTCTCATTCAAAAACGTACTACACAATTCATTGGTCTCATGAATATTTTCATATGTAAATTGTGTAAAAATCGTAGACACAAAAATCGTCTGATCGTGTCGAGTAAATTTTCGTAAATTATAAATTTTAATATTATTACCAGCCTCTATATTGTAAAAATTTACATCCGAATTGTAAAATAACATAACTTTACTATCATCTACATTTAATAGATAATATTCACTAAACCCATTATGTTTTCGTCTATTCAATACACTCCTATATTTTATAAATCCAGAAATATTGTATAAAATAGATGTTTTGTCTAATTGAACTTTGTCTTCTTGTTTTGATAGCTTGTACATTTCATAGACAGTTATTTCATTAAGATCAAAAAGTCTCATTTCGCTAAACTCATTATACTCAACTGGTCCTTGTGCAAGGTATTTTTTTACAGCTCTGTATTTCGTAATTCCAACCGTATCATTTATATTTAAAGCAGAATATTTTAGGTTTTCTTTCCATACAGCAGCCTTGATAAGTTCATCGTTAATTTTTAATATAAAAAAAATATATTGTGATAAATTTGTCTGATTAATTCTTGTTTTATACACAATTGTACCAATCAAACTCGGTGTTTTCGAATCGGGAAGAATATCTACCTCTCTGTCGTAATATGGAAGAGTGTCTGACAAAAAAGGCAAAAGATTATATTTATTGTAAATATAATCGTTATAACTATAACAAAAGTCTTCTTGTATATCTTGATCAACGACTTCGAATACAATACCTTTAGTTTTGTCTTCGTTGGTTATTCGTATAACGTCATTTTTATAAACATACCCCTGTAATATCTTGACATACATTTCCTGGTCTACCCTGTGTAAACTTTCTTTAGTTAATATAAAAAATGTAGAAGCCATTTTTCTAGACCTAAAAATTTCTAACACTTTAAAAATTGGACTACTATCCATAAAAGGGTAAAAATAAACAAAGAAATTTATCACAACAACAGTTTATTTTTTTTTATAATCCATTTTTGTCTCAAGTTTTTTAACTTCAGCAATCTTACGAGCTGCTTTAATAAAATCTTCTTGTATTGCATAATCTCTGTCTTCCCTTATGGCCATCATACCTGCTTCAGTACTAACATTCCTTAAATCAGCCCCGTTAAAATCAATTGTCAGTTTAACGAGCACATCATAATCAATTTCTCCTGAAATTTCCATATCTTTGCTATGAATTTTTAGTATTTCTTTACGTCCTTGTTCGTTTGGTAAAGGTATTTCAATTTTTCTGTCTAATCTACCAGGTCTTAGTAAGGCAGGATCTAAGATATCTGGTCTATTAGTCGCCATAATAACCTTTACATCATCTAATTCTTTAAATCCATCAAGTTGATTTAGTAATTCCATCAATGTCCTTTGAACTTCTCTATCAGATGAACTAGATTCTGAAGATCTTTTTCCTCCTATCGCATCAATTTCATCTAAAAAAATAATACAAGGAGCTTTCTCTCTTGCATAAGCAAACATTTCTCGAATCATTCTGCTCGATTCACCAATGTATTTTTCAATTAAAGCTGATGCGACGACTTTTAGAAAGTTACAGTCCATTGTAGCAGCAGTGGCTCTTGCAAGTAGAGTTTTTCCTGTACCAGGAGGTCCATATAACAGAACTCCTTTTGGTGCTTTGATCCCCACACGTTTGTATATTTCAGGATTTTTTATAGGTAGCTCAATTACTTCTTTTAATTCTCTAATTTGGTTTTTTAATCCACCAACAGCTTCAAATCCAATGTCTAATGGTTTATCTTCACTCATGCTATACACCATAGGATCAACTTCTCTTGGTAAGACAAGCATTATTGTCAACGTTGTAATATCCAAAGCAACTCTAGTACCGGTATCCAATAAACTTCTATCAATGTTTTTCATACACCCAACCACATATCTCGGACCTTGGCTACTTTTAACAATAAATTTTTCATCAGTAATCTTTTTCAATACTTCTCCAACAATATGACCAATCGTCTGCAAAGCTTTAACATCTTTTTCGGATTTTAAAAACTGTCTATTGGTCTGTTTATAAATTTCTTGTTCCATCTTCAAGTTATTGTAAACAGTCTCGTTAGCTTTTAGGGCTTTTAAGTAACCTTCAAAGATCTTTTCATTGTTCATTTGTAGGGTAAACTAATTTTAAATTTTATACCAAACGGTAACGATTTAAAAATATTGAAAATAATATTGTTTTAGATTTGTATCTCTATTGTCTATTAAGTTTAAATTATGTCTTTTTTGTTTTGTAGTATTACAAAGTTGATTGATTTCACTTTCTTGTTTGCTCAATTTTTCAATAAACCCAATAAATTTTTCTATTGGTATAAATTCATCATCAAATCCATCTATAACAACCTTTTCTATATTATAAACAAGTCTTACAAATTCTCTACCTCCTTTACACCAAATTTCTATAAAAATAGCCGCGGCATATGGTGGCCAGGTTTGAATTTTAGATGTCAATGTAGACAAAATCATTCCCAAACTTCCATCATGGGCGGAAATTAGACTAAGCAATGAATCTCCATTAATTTCTTGTATTAATTCATTAGCAAATTTACCAAATAAAATTTGTTTAGCTGTTCTATCTTTGTTTACATTATTCATTTGTTTCGACCAATTATTGTTAGACAGTTTTAAAATTTTTGCTATAATATCATCCGTATTGTTTATGTCTACTTTCATATTGTGACACATTGCGCATCTTATTTCGTCTGCCATGAAGGACAAATCTCTTCCCGTATTAATATAATTTTCTTCTAATAAAGATATTGTATCTTCAGAAATGTTAAATCCATCACTGTGTAGCTTCTCTAAATATTCGCAATTTTTCTTTTTTAATAAAGAATCCTCATTAACATTCAATTTAACATTTTTCAAAGACGTAGACTTATTTAATCCTTTCATAACACCGAATAATGTAGAATGTGTTCTATCTATCTTAGTAACTCTGTATGAAATGCGTTCTTTGATTAATTTATCAGGAAATAATAATTTCTCATAATTTTTTTTTATAAATCCGCCCAGTGTTTGCGCTTGTTTAAATCCTGTAGTGGTAAGTAGCCCTGCCTTACATTGTGTATTATTACAATCTGAAATTGTTTTTCGATTATACCTACAGGCAACACATTTCTGTTTGCTCCATTCTTGACTAAAATTACTAAGGGGTGCTCTGTCTCCATGTCTAAATATTACTATCAGTTTATTTAAGTGGTGGTTGGGTATCTTACCATGAAATTTATATTCTGCTTTACAATATTTCTTAAAATCTTTTGGTACACTTTTTGTCGTTGAAGTTGTACCTTTCCCTTGTTTGTTGTCATAATTCCAGTCTACACACGTTATTACTAAAATATATATAAATACTTTCATTTTTTTAAATGTTTATTAATTTTTTATATTTTTGTTTTGTTACAGAAATAAAAAAATAATGATGAAAGTTATATTTTACTCCAACTGTAATTTCTTGTACTTAAAATGTTCTTTAATATTTAATATATGACTAATAAAAATAAAATAATTTAATATATATAAATTAATTATTAAAAGTAATATGTTTAAATTTTTAAAACCGTAGATTAAAAAAGTTTAAGGTACATTTATTTAGATTATATTTCTTACTATTAGGCAAAACACTCGAATATATAATAACAATTCATACTTAATGACATGGAATAGTATTATGATTAAATAAAATGAAAAGTGTTGTAAAATTGTAATATCAGCTACAGTCAAAGTCTACAATAAATAGGTCACTGAAAACAAACTCTTAGATGTCTCAATGGAAGTCAGAAAAACAAACTTTCAAAAATTTTTTACCTGAACAATAAATAATATTTTACAAACATAAGAACATGTTTTACTCTTAAAACATTGTCATACTGCTAAAGATCAACTATAAAAACTTTTAATGCTATCTGTGCAATTTAGACAATTAAATTGCGAATCTCTCTATAAAACTCTAGTATTGAAGAAAATATTATTTTAATTAATAAAATGTTAAATATTAAGTTAGTAGATGTCATTTATGGATAAAATACTTATAAGAACCCAATATCGGTAAAAACAAAATAGTCTAAATATTGTTTTAATTTATTGTGAATCACTTAAGTTGAAATTTTGTCGTATTACGCTTTACGTTATTCTCATGAATAGTTAAATCTTGAATAATTAAACGTGTCGTATCAAATTTGATTAGCTGTTTCAAATTTCGATTAAGTTATTTTGAAACTGCGAAACATGTATATTATTTATAGTGTATACATTAATAATTACCGTCTATTTAATTGTCAGTCCTTGGTCTTATACATTGACTAGTTACTTTAAAATACCATAAGTCATATATAATCTTATTATAACCAGTAAAAATTTTTTTATTGTTTTATTTCGTATTATACAAAAATCATAAACTTCAACTGACAATTTCTGGACTATAAATGGATTATTATAGCACAATATCTTATAAATTTGATTAAATTAAAAATTATAACTGTTTTATTCATTAAACTTTAATACTTTTCTAAACAAGTGTTTATAATGTGTACTTTTTAAAGAATTAAATAATTATTTATAGAGGACGTTACTACTTAAATTTTAAAATTTGTCACTTTATATAACGTACCTAAAAAACCTTAAAAACTTTAGCTTAGATAGGAACATGTAGATTGTTGTATTTAGACAGCTATCTAGTGTCGGCGTTTTAATGTAACTTCTTCAAGATTTTATATACCGATATTGAACATTACCAATTTTTATATTCTTAACACAGTATCTTTTAATATACAAAAGAATTATTTGTTCTTTTAATTTTATATTGGTATCATTTTAAATTGTATCAAGAAAAAATGGTAGAATGACATTTTTAAGTTTTAAAAATTATTTGGAATTTTTCTTGGTAAATTATTCGAAAGATGAATAATGCTTCAATACTTTGCGAATGTTGTATGAAATTATTATATTTTTTTCTGACAGAATCTTACTTTAGATTCTATCAATTGCTTATAATTAAATTCGCTGAATTGTTGAATTATAGTTTGTTCGATTTTTTTTGCTACAAAGTTTAAACTTATTAATTTGATTGAACGAATGATGTATTTTACATATTTTTTTTACGTTCTTTGTTTTTGGCTAATGTTTTTTATACCTAACAATATATTACATATATTGTGTGCGACAAAAATTTTATAACTAACACATATATCAATTTTTCAATCAAATTCGTAGATATTATTATATAAATATTTGACTAGAAAGATTATTTTAATTTTAATTGTGTAACAGAGGTTATTGATATGTTCATATGTATATCTATAAAATAATATTTGTAATTACTAAAAACTAATAAAATATCATTTCTATTTATTAAAATAAATTTAAAAGCTTTAGTTATGTTTAAAAAATACATGAATATTGATACCTTCTAAATACTTGATAAGACTTTGTTGTATTTACCATATCGTTAGCACATGTTCTTTTTTCATTCAGGTAATTAATATTTTTTTATAATTAGAATTGTTACGTTTTAACATGTTATATCGATAACTTAGATAAGTTTGTTTAGTCTAAGTGCTTGTTAAGTAAATAGCTACAAAATCATCATAAAACAAATTATCTTTAATATTTGATTGAATAATTCGTTAAATTTTTAAAAATCACCTTTTTATTTTTTTTAAATGGATTAAAAAAATATAAAGTAACAACAACGCAATAACACGTAATTCAAAATATTAGTATCAAATACGTTTGATTATGCTTTATAAGTAACAATATATAATAAACTAAATTGTTGTGCCACATATATTAAAAACCTCTAATTTTTTAACAAAAAAAAATTCAAGAATATTGCATTTTCTCTTTCAATTAGATACAAACCAAGTTTTAAGCCTATATTACAAACTATATTATGTAATTCATGTTGTTAACTTTTTTTTTGAGGTTTTTGTAGATAGCACATAAACTCATAAATTATAGATTTTATTGTTTATTTATAAAAATCTTTCAGTGTTTGTTTTATCATTTTACACAAAATTTATATTATGAAAAAAAGAAAATAAACATTTTTCATTTAATGACTCATTGTTTTCCATTTAATCAAAAAATAATTTAAGTCTTAAATTTAAAGAAGGGTATGAAAATGAAAGTCAAAAAAGACGAAAAATAAGTAGAAAAAGTACATTTTTAGTAATAACATTCTTTATAAGACATTTGGTTCATAGATCATATAATAGTATTGCCAAAAGCAGTATAATAAATTTATTTAAAAATGATGATAATTTTCGTTAAATAAAAATTTTTACAAATTTGAGCAAAAAAAAAGAAAACACAGTCTTTTATCGTTATTGTAAAATCTTACAATCTATACTCAAATTTAAATGTAGAAACTGTCATTACTAGTAAATGTTTTGAAGGCTTTGTAACTAGAATTTATTTTAATAAATTTAAGTGCAGGTTTATTAATCAAAAAATCATTGTAAGAAGTAACTTCAAATATTTAAATTTATTTGATTTAAAACGTTAATGTTTTTTAGATATTAAAAGACAAATAGTTTTGACACTTTTTTTTGCATATTTAACATTTTTTTATTAATTTTTTTATTTCAGAACAAAGATGTTTTCATTAAAATTTCTAAAAACATGTGGACATTAAATAAATGCTCTCTATTTTTCTTTACTATGACTAAAGTGTATATACGATCTGTAACAGTTAACTAATTGTTTAGCTGACTATTAATTTAAATTATTTGTGTTTTAAAAATCTGGAATAAATGTGTTTACACTAAACTTAAACAAAATCGAGTCACGTTGGATTCGTCATGACCACTTTTAATATCCTTTTTAGCCATAGAATTTATTATGCTGTTAAGAAGTGTTAAAAAATTTTACAGCTTACACTAAACCTTCATACCAATTTTAAAGGTAAAATCAATACTGATTAAATTTACCACATACATGTATGTTTAAAATTTTTTAAATACAAGAAGACTTATATTTATGTTTTGTAATTTGTATTAAAAATGTTTTGTTCATTTTAATTTTTTTTTATCCAATAAATTTTCATTGGTCAGTTAAATGTTATAATTTTTCATCAAAAATTAGCAAATGCCAACAACCAACATCAACAGAAAAACGTATCTATTATTCGATGAGTTTAATACCAGTACAAGTTTTATAGAAGATATCTGTTACATACATTTAGTAAACCCTTGTAACTGTCAGAAAAAATCACTAGGAAGTGTTAAAGCTTTAACAAGTTTTTATGAAAAGATTAGAGCACATAACATTATCAAAGAAAATAATAAGCATCCTGAATTAAGTTTGCAAATTTCTGTCTCGGAACGAATTCAATTTTTTGAGAAATTTAAATGTTAGCATAATTGAAGACACGCTATCTTTTTTTGTTCATCTGTAAAACTGCTCTCGTCGTATATAAAGGGTACAGTAATGATCAAATCTTTTAGAAATATAAGTATGTTTTTTCTTACTGGTGTAAATTTTTTCTTGTAATACATCCCACTACAATAAAAAAACCCTTTAGTCCAAGTTAATATATTTGTTGGATAATCTAGTAAATAAAAAACGGCGGATTGTTTAGCACTTTTAATTAGTGACAAATCGTTACAATTGACATAAATGTTTCTTTTTTCTAGTTTTTTAGACTTATTTAAGGTATAACCGTCGTAATATTTTTTAATAAAAAATGATACACCGCTGTATTTTTTTGTACTAAAAATAAAGACATAATCAACAATTTTTGGTTTAAATACAATCTGTAATTTTTTTTGTTCATATTTTGTGACATCAAATAGTTCGAATTTCTTTTTTTCTTGTATTCCTAAAAAATATTCTTCAGGTGTAAAAAATTTTATATTACAATTATATGCAAATTTTATATCAGTATAAGCAGTATAACAATGAAGTCTAGGACCCGCTGCATCTCCAACATAAAATATATCTTCAATGTTTGTTCCAAAATGTTTTACAATATGATCGTAGATTCCAGTACAAGGTTTTCTAAATTTGTTGTGCCCAAGACTAAGATAGATTAAAAAAGGAAGATTGACGTCTTGCATAAATTTTTGTAATTTATTTTTTATCAATTCAATTTCGTTAGTTTCTATTGCTAAAGACTGATTAGAGATAATTATAAGTTTGTAACCATCCTTGTGTAGTGTTTGTAATTTTTTTGGTACAGAAGGATATGTATATTCAAATCTCTGTAGATCTTTTGGATAATATTTTAACAACGTAGAATCTAAATCAAATAAAGCAAACTTCTTACAATTTTCTTTATCAAAATTATAAAGTAAAATCATAAGATGTTCATAACAAGTGATATTTTGCATAAACAAATTAAAGGGTGAAAACTTAAGTCTTTGTGCATATTCCACAAATATTAGACAACAATAAAAATTAGTTTAAAATGTTAAATAGTTTATTAGAAATCAAAATCACCACCAAACAGATCTACTTCTACAGCCTCTTCTTCTTCAACTTTGGCTTCTTCTTTCTTTTCTTCGACAGGTTTTGTTTCAATTGGTTGCTGAGATGATGAAACTTGTAATGCGATAGATTCCACTATACTATTTCCTTTTTCTAAAATTTCTTCAATACTCATGTCATCAGTCTTTTTGATAAAAGAAGCAAGTGTATCTTCATCGATTGATGCACCAATAGCAGAGTATAATTTTCTATAGTTTTCTACAGTCCTTTTAGTTTCAGTGTATTCAAACATTAAACAAGCACTTATCAAATCCATTTTGGGGTAAAAATTTTGAAAAAGAAAATTTGCATAAAATTTTGAAGAGGATAGAAATATATGGACTATTAATAGAATAAATATTCACACATTAATATTTTAAATTGTAATTTTTAGAAAGAATACCGCATTAATTAAAGATATTATACAACTTAACAAATAAATATCTTTATTCTTGTATGATTTAATAAAAAGGTAAACTCACTACACAAAATAAAATATTCAATGGGTATATTCACTAATAATTAATATAAATAATATTTATGCAAATTTTTAATATAAAATTCTATAATCAATTTAGTAGATACGAGAGAAGCAAAATTTAAACTATTTAATAAAGACTCTAATATAATATATTTTTTACATTCTTAAAATATTTTTAAAAACAATCTATATTGATTTAAGATCATTGTGTATTTGATGCAGAATGTAAATTTACACTTTAAAAAATATTTTATGCTAAAACTATAAATTATTTATTTTTGTATAAGTGATTTAGTTTTAGAGATTATTTTAAACAAACAAAATAAATACTCTATATGTTAATTTTACTGAACACATATTGTAATTACTCTTAGGCTGTAATTTTATCTATACTTTTTACAAGATAATTGACTCATATAGACTTTTATATAAATGCGTAAAAATAAAAATGTTTAGTAATAGATATTTATTCTTATGTATTTTTAACTTTTTGCAGAATATTATAAAACCTTGTTTCTAATTTATCTGAAACGTTTTTGTTTATTTCATAACACGACTTTTTTATTAATATCTTTATATTTGAATCCATCTATGACAAATGGCATTTTATATAAAACTCTAATATTAATATTGTAAATATTGTTCCAAGTGGTTTAAATTATTAAAAATCTCTGAAACTACTTTGATAAGTAATTATTTTTAATTAAAGATTTTTGTTATTTTTTAATTACAACTTTAAATTTATTTTTACAAAATGACAGAGTTCTTCATTTAAAATACATTAGTTATAAATTTATGTTCATATTTGTTTAGCATAAATTTCAATTTTTATTACCTAAGATGGGTAATTATGATCATCTTCTAAACAAACTCGAAGAAATGCTTCCTAAGGTAAAAGGTTTAGAAAAGAAGAGCATTGAATACAAAATTAATAAAATTAAAGAGCAACAAAACGACTTTGATAATAATTTTAATATTTCCACTGAAAAGTTGGTAAGTGCTTCCAGGTTACAGCATAAACTTTTAATTGAACAAAATTTAATGGCAGGATATAGAAAGATTATGGAAGTAGATAGTCTACTGTACCAATTAGCCAAGGATAAATTAGATCTTAGTAAATATAAAGTTTTAACATACGAAAAATTATTAGACAAAGTTAGTCCTTTGTATAATTCGAATTTCGAAAGAGTCTGTGGTTGTGTTGAATTCGAATTCATAAAATTTGAATTTGATCCAATTTTCGAAATCGAACGGGTTCATTTCTACGTTGATTCCATTTTAAAGATCAATTTTGATCTAAAAGATAAAAAATTAGACGTAGCATTTGAATCTGGTACAGAACTAGAAATCTTTTTAATAGGTAATAGTTCTATAATATTAGGGTCTATTTTAATACCTTGTGATTTCTTCCTAGAGAAAGAATACACTTTTATTAATATTGATTTTGGTAATTTTAATTATATTCATTGTAAGATATCATTTAAAAAAGATATTAAATTAATAAGAAAGAATGCAGGTGTAGTGTGTGTATATAAAATAGGTCATGGTTTAGAGATTTTAAGTGTATATACACCTAGACTTTGTGGTGTGTGTTATACATTCCTATCTATTTTTATTAATAATTATAGATGTTTTAAATGTCAATTCACTTGTCATAAAAAATGCTCAGATCTGATTTTGTTCAAATGTAAAGCCAATTTGTCAGATTTAAACAAATATAATGAAAATTACAATAATAATTATGGTATATCTCATAACTTATATAAAAAACCTATTACAGGATTTAGATATTGTTATCATTGTGGAAATAGAATACAAGACACATCTGTTTTAAATTGTAAAAGATGTGATCATTATTTCCATATAGAGTGTAAAGAATTTTTATTTGATTCATGCCAATTAGATTTAAATTTACGGACTATTATGTGCAAATTTATACCTAAAAAATCTTGTATTGATTTTACAAGACAGAAATATAAAATAGAAGATTTTACACTTATCAGAACACTAGGGAAAGGTAATTTTGGTAAAGTGATAATAGCACAATATAAAAATGAAGAAGAGTTATTAGCTCTAAAAATTCTTAGAAAAGACCAAATGGTTTGTCAGAATGAAGCACAATATGTCGATATAGAAAGAAGAGTCTTAAAAAAAGTAAGTCAATGTAAACATCCTTTTCTAATGCACATGTATTACTGTTTTCAAGATAAAAAATATTTATACTTTGCTTTAGAATATTTAAAAGGTGGTGATTTATTCCACCACATTTCTAAGCGGAAATTTACTCTAGAAAATCTGAAATTGTATGCTAGTGAAATATTATTAGGACTAGAATTTCTGCATAAAAATGAAATAATTTATAGAGATTTAAAACTTAATAATATTTTACTTACTAAAGATGGACATATTAAATTATGCGATTTTGGGTTATGTAAAGAAAATATGCCTTTTGGTAGTGTGACTTACACGTTTTGTGGTACACTAGACACAATAGCACCAGAAATAATAAAAAATGAAGGATATACAAATTTAGTAGATTTATGGTCCTATGGAGTAATTTTATACGAGATGTATATTAAAACTCCACCATTTCCAGGTATTACTAATAGAGACATATGTAAGTCTATTTTGTATTCTGAGCCTGTTTTTGATGACGTCATACCAGAAGATGCGAAAGATTTAATACAAAAATTGTTAGTTAAAGATCCTAAAAATAGGATGACACTAAATGAAATAAAAAAGCATGTTTATTTTAAGGATACTAATTGGAATGATATTTTTAATTTAAAAAGTATACCTGATTTTGTACCGGGTAGTGATATTTCTAATTTTGATGTTGAGTTTACGAGTGATCTTATTTTGTTACCAGAAGGGAATGATGCTAGAAAGTATGACAGATTTTTCGAAGATTTTAAATAAAAAAGAAATTTTAATATGAAAATTAGGTTTATGTCCAAAACACTCCGTTTTTGGGAAAACACTCCGTTTTTGAAAAAAATAATTTTATTTAATTTTTAACCC
>DWCF01001110.1:0-34059 GCA_018230265.1 Delias oraia
GAATTTCGACCATTATTTAAAAAAGTTACGAGCAAAAAACCAAAAAAGAGCGTATTTTTTAAAATACGAAAATTCATGAAACGATTATCAAAAAAATCTCAAATTTAGCAGGAAGTCTCTTTTGGGGGGTACTAAAAAATACAAAAAAAATTGAGAATATCTAAAATTCAAATTTTTGAAACCATCTGATTTGGCGTGGAAGGCCCCGTATATTATATGAATATATATCGTAGAATTGTTATAATTACTAATAAAATTTTGATATTATTATAAAAATCACGGGGTATATTACATGTAGTGTAGAAAAATATACTTCAAGAATTTTATAAAATTTTATTTCTCGTCAAGTAATGCAAGGTAAAAACCTACAGCAAGTCCTTAAGAACTCCACCAATGATGCCATGAGTGGTATCTCCTTGACCCACTCCAACGATAGTCTGCTTGCCAACATCCAATTGAGCGACATTATTGGGGTTGTTTGGGTCCAGAAGGTCCAGGTTGACAAGCCCGTGAGTGTGCCCTCTTGAACCAATCAATCTGCTAGGAGAGGTGGAAGTCACTACCAAAGCGTTAACCAGCTTTATGATCAACTCCTCCGGATTGAACGTGTAGCCTTTCTCCTTCTCATCGTCGTCTAAAATGCGAGCCAAGTTTATGAGAGTCTTGATCTCGTCGCATGATGCTGAGCACGGCTCCGGCTGGTACAGGTGCGGTATCGGCCGATGCACGCCGTAGCAGTGGACCTGTACATCAATAAAAACTCTTAAACAGACTACTACTACACCGGCTCAACTCCTGACAGTTGACATAGATAATGCCACAAAGATCTAGGGAGAATTCGCTACAACGTAATTGGTAGCTCTTGAAACAATAACACGACTAATGTATAGAGGAATTTTTTAACACAATATAATTATATTTCTTTATACTTACACCAACAAATGTGGCGAAGACTGTTACTATAATCAATGAGCACCTCATGGTTCCACTTGATGTAACAAATAATAATAAGAATCTCTTTTATATAGGTTAATGATGCCATTACAACATTCATATCGGAATAACTTTACCTATATTTTACTAAGAAATTGGTCAATTATTGTTTTATGCCGTTAGGACAAAGTCACGTAAGAGTCTCTTTGTTTTCCTACTATAGACGCAATGTTTTCATGTTACGAAATATCTGAAACGTATTTGTGATAGGAAATAATATTTAATGGCATTTACAGTTTGCTCGGTGGCGGGTTCTAGTTTGGTCGTTTCACATGAATTACAACACAGTTACTTCTAGCTTGACGTTTCATAATTGCTCTGAGCATACCTATATTTGAAACTTAATAATATTTCTTATAAGTGTCAAAACTTAACAAGAAATAGTTTTAACGTTTTAAATGAAATCTAACCAGTTTAAGTATTTTATTTTATTTAATATTATTTGTTATTTGTCTACATCGCCTTAAATAACTGGACGAAAAATATATGATTATGCAACTGTATTGATCCTTTTAAGTTGAATTGAAAACAAACTAGTGGCAGCCAGTGCAAGATTAAACAGTAGTGGTCAGTAGAATCAATGGATATTGCTGAAGCGTCTACAGATTGCTTTATTATTTGGATAGTGAAACGTACACAGACGTTGACGGCGCTATCTTGGAGTTGATAGAGGAGCGCGGCCACTTGCTTCGCTTCTAGGCTGTGACCGCACGGCCTGGCTGTCACCACTGTTTGGGCAGGCGTGAACGTGTACTTCACCGTGGTGGTAGCGCGGCAAACCTATAACAAATTGCCTAATTGTACATTCAAATTTGTTTAGAGCAATTTGCCAAGTGGGGCGTAAGTAACTATAAATGAAAAGAGAGGCAAGCCATAAATTTGATATAGGAATGATAAATTTCCCGAGACCCTGTTTGTGGCGACCTGAAGATGGATTTTATTATATATTTTAATAATAATAAAACAATGTCCGATTTTCTTTGTCATTAAAAAAATCAAAGTAGATTATTAATAATTTACTTTTATGATTTATTAAATTTAATTCTCGGTTTGAAGCAAGTCTTTTAAAGAATTTTGAGGCGTGAGGACCCTGGTTACACGAGGTCACGTCGCCTACGCCGTTCGCCGCCTCTGCCTAACCCCATTTCGCTCGGCATCTACACTGAAGATTATGCCGGCGCACTGATTGGGCCACCGTATTGGGATATCAAAACAACACTGTGAAATAGTACTTGAAATGTAAAGCATACACTGTTCTGTACCCTCATCCATATGATGAGGGTGTAGAAGACCACGACATCCAGTAAGCTTAGCTTGCTTGTGCGCTTGTGCGCTTGTGCGCTTGTGCAGTGTCAGCGGGGATCTTTCGCAGGGAACCCGTTGCCCTATTGCTGGCCATTTAAAAAGTTATATTCATATAAATATCAGTTATTATTTAGATAATATCCCAAATTAAACAGTATTAACGTCTTGAAAAAGTCGGAGAGCCAAGATGAGCTACTACAGTCGCAAGTACAAAAAGGTTTCTATAGTAGTATTAACGACCAGATATTGCTTCTACAATTAGGTATGAAAATAACAATTTGACTTACATGACAGAGCGTGGCGAAAATAACGAAGAGTGTTGGCCGAATCATTTTTTATAATTAAATTACAAAACTAGACAATTATAGGACCCTTTTATAACAACTGTTTGTGAAATAAATAGTTTGAAATAGTCGATTACTCCACACCTACCAGATACTAAAACGTGCGCACACCACTTATTAAACTGTTTGTTTGCCTATGGGAGAAGAGATGCGCTCGCAGCACAACTCAAATCATTAAGCTTAGATTGGAATTGTAGCTCTACGTGTCTTTTTTTACCTCAATCTTTAACTTTCTATATTTTTTGTGAAATTTGTTCGATTTCGCAAAAAACCGATAAGAAATCGTTAACAGAAAGGACGAGTTATCAAATACGGCACTAATTTGATAATTGCTCTGCAGAAGAGTGTCCAAAGTTTGAAGGGCTTGGGCGATGTCGTTAAGACTCGCCGGGAGTCAATTGCTAAAAGTATTTATAGGCATAGTAGGTACGTCGCCGGACAAGTCTAGCCTACTTATAAAGCAATGACTTTAAAAGTAGCCAACTAGATTTTAATATCGTTAGAAAATATATGAAACAAAGACCGTCGTTCATCGTCTGAGTAGTCGCGACTTTGAAAAAAGCTGCCAAGGAATGGATACAGGTCCAAAGCAGAGACGCAAAACGAATCCGAGGCAAAGAGCCAGCCTCTTCTCCGCTTTCACATTCGGGTGAGTGATTGCTCTGCGCCGAGCCCATTTGTGGCGCGGACGGTATCTTTTGTCATTCCTACAACTTATTAATACATGGCTACTTACAGCGCATCGTGCAATACTATCATTCAATTAAGTTATAGTTAATACTGTCGCACCCGTGGGAGAGCCATGTTGAAGCATTTGCCACGGTGTGTGAACGGTGTGAAAATGATACCACGGGCTCAATGAATACTCGGCCTGAAACGGTATTTGTATTTTGTTCCGCTGAGTGAGTGAGGGTATCGGCGGCCCTTGAAAGCGCGGACTCGTTGATGTTCTCTTACCATATAAGAGACCCACCTACGTGGTACCTAGTCCGCTATAAAGGCATAAAAGGTTTTATAAGGTTCTCTTAAGTTCCTCCATATGAAGGAAATAAATTACCCGTTGCAGCATACTGCAAATGAACTCATAAGGCTTTGAATGGTGGACAATAATTCATTTACTTTATCCGTTTCCCCTTTAGGTGGACACTAGAGACATTCATGCTGGGATACAGTCGTGACATCAAAGAGAACGATTTGCACGCGCCCTTGCCGGAGCATAGCTCTGATCTTTTAGGTAATACCTGTTTTTCTTTCCTTCTAGATTAGGTAGCTTAAAAACACGGCACGGCCCATACCTTAGGGCTTTGTTGTGTCAGACCTTTGTACCGCTCTTCATGACAAAGGCATTGTACGCGTGCCGATCGAGCTGGCGACAGGGCCTCTGACCACAACTACTGCCTGTAAATTGACGAAAGGAAATACAAGCAGAAGAGGTGGCGTCAGCCACTACACGCGGTACTTTCATGAAAACAGCGAGGCAAACGAGGAGGAGGCTCATAAGAGGCATAAGCGGTCCTCCGCCAAAGGACATCCCCAGCCCTTGCTTGGCCGGCCAGCGGGGATTAAAGCACTGATCACTATATGGTGATTACTTGGTCTGGGTTCTTTAAACATTGACGTAATCGAGATGGAGCTTAATCAAAAAAAATGGGAGCTTTTTAAATTGTTTTTTCTTTCAAAAAGGTGATACACTTCAAAGAGCATGGGATTTAGAAGTGAAAAAATGCCGGCAAGCTGAAGTGGAGACTAAACCGAATCTGTTAAGAGTGCTGGTCAAAGTGTTCGGGGTCGAGCTCATGCTGTACGGTCTGATTCTTGCTGCAATGGAATTTATCATCAGGTATTCAACGAAGGTTGCCAGGAAGGAAGCTTTTTGACTTGGGAGTTTTTTGGGAGTTGACTACAACTGGTTTTTTGGGAGTTGACTACAACTGCTGGATCTATTTTCATTAATCACTTTCGTTGAAAAATATAGTCGGCGCTAGCCGCATCAATGTGGCTCGTTGCTGGCGAATCGTTCGGCGGAGCTTTGCAGTTTTGTCATCTGCCTTGCAGGTTACAACAGCCGCTGCTTCTGGGCCTCCTGCTCCGGCACTACAGCCCCGCGCAGGCTATGCTCAACTCCACGTGAGTGGTGCGGCCCGTGCACGAGGATAGCTGCAGAGACCGCGACGTGGAACGGTGTCTCGTTGCAGGACCAGCCGCACGTATTTGTACCGCCTCCACTCTTACTACGAGGCGTCGAGCGCCAGCGGCGTGTCGCGCGGCGAGGCCGTCTTCTTCTCCTTCGGTGTGGTGTTCTGCAGCATGCTCAACGTCATGGTGCAGCACCCCTTCATGATGGGCGTCATGCATATCGGTATGAAGATGCGCGTCGGCATATGTAGTCTCATTTATAGAAAGGTCAGCTTCCGAGAAAATAAATATGACAGTAACCTGATTGTAAACAACGACGTATATGCTTCGCGGCCGTTGCCCTTACAGACATTGAAGGCGAGCCTGCAGGCCATGGCGGCGAGCAGGGGTGGCCTCGTCGTCAACCTCATGGCGAACGACGTGAACAGATTCGACACGGGCCCCTTGTTCGTCCACTATCTGTGGATCGGACCTTTGGAAACCATCGTGAGCTCAGTTCGAATTGTCTGTTGCAAAAACAATTGCTGTGGCAAAGGCATACTGATATGCTTGAGCTGACGCGCCGAAGTATACCACGGACTCACAGAATACTCAGCGTGAAACGGTACTTATACTGTGTTTCGCAGAGTGAGTGAGGAAAACGTAAAGAGCCGACAACACAACCAATGCGCGGAGTGTAGCGCATTGGAGTGTAGCTTGGTCATGAGCGCCGGTGTTCTCTCACCATATAGGAGACCCACCAGCTCCGTTGTCCACTATGGAATAATAAAAAACACTTGACTATAATAAGGGATTTTCAGTTGATGGCGATGTACCTGTATCGCGAAATGGGCGTGGCGGCTATATACGGTGTCTCGGTGGTGGTTGCAGTCGTCCCTTTCCAGAGTAAGCAACAAATGCTCATGCTATCACAGTTGCGAATACCTCCACAAAACTAATCGAACAGTCATAAGCAGCTACCATGAAATAAAAGAGCCCGACAGGCACACTGTTGCGTCACCTTCAATATCCAGTTGGAATTGTCGAGGCTAAGAGAAAAGTAAATGGATTTATTTCCAGTACTGTTGGGCGTCCGCACGGCTGGCTATAGAAGGGAAACCGCGATTAAATCCGACGAGAGAGTCCGACTCATGGAGGAGATCGTGCTCGGGATGGAGGTGATAAAGATGTACACCTGGGAGCAGCCGTTCCGCAAGGTCATTGACGCCGTGAGGAGGTTATTTCGCGACCTGTGTTTCCCAAACACTAGCTACCTGAAGAAAACACCTGTCGACATAATGTCGCGATCGATGCAGGCGGGAGATTCATTTCATCAAGATGACGTCCTACATCCGAGGGGTGGTGATGTCCTTCATCATGTTCACGTCGCGGTTCAGCATCTTCGTGACGGTGCTGCTGCACGTGGCCTCGGCGGCCAGGATCACGGCGGAGAATGTCTTCTTCCTCACCTGCTACTACAACATCATGAAGCAGACTATGACCCTCTTCTTCCCGCAGGCAGTCGGTCAGGTAATGAACACTCTACAATCGATAAGAGCACGCTATTCAACTTCAGCGGAAAGTACTGCTGCTCTCTAAACATGGTTACTTTTATTTGCTCAATTTTTTGGTATTTCATCATGTACTGAGATTACTTCGAAAGGTGGCTGAAATGATGGTGGCAATACAAAGGATAAACGATTTCCTATTGAGCGAAGAATGCCACTTCCCTCCCAAAGAGCAAACCGGCGAAGCCGTCAAGTCGAAACCCAAGAAACGAGTGACAATTTCGAGTACGTTGTGCAAAAATATTTTGGCAGAACACGCGTTTTGTTTATGCAGGAAAATAATCTCGTATCGACTAGAATAAATATTTTTCATTTTCAGTTGAGCCAATGCAGTCTTTGCGTAAGCGGCCGCCGAAGAAAGTTCAGCCGAGCACGTCCGAGCCTAAAGGTATAAAGTTATCTGCGGATCTATCTGACTGTAGTGTCCAAGGGCTACTAGGACGGCCCAAATGTTTCAGAGCCCGAAAGAGACGAGGCGGTCAAGTTCGACGAGGCCAGCAGCAGGTGGATCCGCTCTTCCGAGCTTGCCAATGTTTCTGACATCTGTTTGTCGGTAAGCGTTTACACTTCCATTACGTACTGATACTTTTCTTCTATTTTGGGTTAAATCAAATATTGAGAATTAGCATCGGTCACTTATAATCTCGCGTTCTAGTGAACACACTGCTCCTTATACATACTGTGGGACGTGATCGCCGAATTCCTTGAAGTTAGGATGACGCCTGAATTAACAATAACTGTGAAACAGAGCGGTCGCCATGCCATGTAAATACTAAATATCCAATTTAGATTAAATTACACTGATTAGGCGCTCAGTTCAAAGTGAAATGGCAAACAAACTTTATATAATAGGTCAATAACGATTCCCTGTATTTTTAATGATTAAGTAATTTGTATTTACATTATGATTAATACTATTGGCGTTAGACAGAGATTGGGAGCTTCAGGAAAATAGACGAAAATTGGGATGAATAGAGATCTTAGCATTTCAGCTTGTTAGGAATTACAACGACTGTTGATCCCTGTTGGTTGTAGATCTACTCCCGTTCACTGACCATAGTGATAGGCTCGGTGGGCTCCGGGAAGTCGACGCTGCTGCACATGATCCTGAACGAGCTGCCCTGCTGCAGCGGCTCCGTCGCCGTCTGCGGGACCGTCAGCTACGCCAGCCAGGAGCCGTGGCTTTTCGTTGGTTTGCATCGGCGCACTCTCAACGAGATTTAATAGTCAATAGCTCCTTGTTAGTTCAATTGGCGCAGTGACGTTGCATCGTGTGTAGGCTCTGTTCGGCAGAACATCCTCTTCGGGCAGCCGTTCGTGAAAACCCGCTACATGGAGATCTGCAAGGTGTGCGCCCTCGAGAGGGACATCTCGCTGTTCCCGCACGGGGACAAGACGATCGTCGGCGAGCGCGGCCTGTCCCTCAGCGGGGGCCAGCGGGCCAGAATCAATTTGGCGAGAGCTATGTACAAGCAGGTCGGTTTCCTCGACCTTCGTCATCTTTTCCTAATGCCTATGAACACGTCCATCTCAGGGAGCACGTAACAGGTCTAATAAGAGACCAGAACCTTCATGCGTGACGGTCTTAGCAGGGTTAAAACAAATTAACTTTATCGTAGGCGGACATTTATCTGCTGGACGATCCCCTCTCAGCTGTGGACACGCAAGTTGCGAGACATATTTTTGAAAACTGCATTAAAAGGTAAAAGCACAAGAATCAGTATTCGTCAATGAGTCGGTATATTATAATTGTATCCATACAACGAAAGTGCGGTTCGCGGCCTTCATGGGCGAGGACGAGGCACTGAAGCCGGGGCGTTCAAATCACTTCATGGCTGTTGATTATAGAGATACGACCATTTCAAAAGTTCTAAGTAATATTGGCTCAGGTATCTGGAAAAGAAGACAGTGGTGCTGGTAACCCACCAGCTGCAGTTCGTAAAGCACGCGGACCGGGTGGTGATCATGGGCGGAGGAGGCGTGTTGGCGGAAGGCGACTTCGACGAACTAAACGTCAGTGTAGTTTACACTCGTTATATAACGCGCAACGATTACCGACTGTAGAATAAATATCTCGTACTTATGATCTTTTCAAAACGATGAAATGTAAACTGAAGAAGCCCAAAAATTATCAGAAAAAGGAGTAAAATTAGATGGAGCAAGCTGTACCCTTTGGAAAGCCATGCTGAAGCATATGCTGACGCACTGGCCGGCTCGTAAAACAGCGTAAAACGGTGCTTCGGTTTTACGCTGAGTAATATGTCCTGTGTTTCGCAGCGTGAATGAGGATATTGGAGGCCCTTAAAAGTGCCGCATAAGCGGCGTAAAAAGCCAGCACAACACAACCAATGCGCAGACTATGCGCGGTTGTCCATGGGACACAGTGTTCTTACCACATAGGAGATCCACCTGCTACATTGTCCGCTATAGAATAATAACAAAAATAACAGGAACAAGAGCTTGAAATGATCGAAGCGATGCAGGGGAAGGTGCGTGAAGTGCGGGAGAAGGAGCCCATGTCGTCGGTGCATAGCGCGGCCAGCTTCCTGAGTGGCAAGCGGTCGCATTGGTCCCACTGGTCGCTCATGTTTGACTCTGCGGTGAGCTTTCATGTCAACTCTTCCCAGCCATCTGCACCTGAGAGTCGATAATTGAGCGCGGGTCACAGGTTGGTCTGTTGAATTTTTCAGGATCAAAAGCCGGAGGTCGAGGTTCAGCAGACTGGGCGTGTGCACGGCTCTATTTACAAGGAATACTTCTTGTCGGATGCGGCCTGCCCCTACTTCCTCCTGGTCGCGCTCATGTTCGTCTTGGCTCAGTTGTTTGCCAGCGCCAGCGACTACTGGATTAGCAAATGGTTCCTTTATTAGATGCTCATAGAAAAGTTGCCCTTCATTAGCTTTTCTTTTCTATTGAATTTAATTATATTGAAAATTTCTTTCCCTCAGTTGTACGCATATTGTAAAAGAAAAAGTTGGGGAGGTCCGACTCTCTCTCTGCTTGCATCATTTTGACGTAGTAGTACAAGGTTTTGCCACGCGTGCAGGAGCAACGCGGAAGACCAACTGACCGGCGACGCCACCATGGACAATCTGCTGTGGGCCCAGCACGGGCTGAGACGCAAGGACTTCGTGCTCGTATTCGGCCTCATCACTGTGGCGACGGTGGCCGTGGCACTGCTCAGGGCTTTCTTGTTCTTCTCCCTGTGCATGGGCTCGTCCATTATGTGAGTCCCGTGTCGTTTGGGCTGATGGGGGCAATGTGTAGTGAGGGCGAAGGGTGTCGCAGCAGATCGATTCTCCTCTCCCCTTACGATACGAGCACGTTCATGAGCCTTCGATGACCCAGGTTGCACGACAAGATGTTTGAGTGCGTGTCGCTGTCGCCGATGAGCTTCTTCCACGCCAACCCTTCGGGCCGGATACTCAACCGCTTCAGCAAGGACATGGGCGCCGTCGACGAGCTTCTGCCCCAGGCTATGCTTGATTGCTTTCAGGTAATCCTCAAATATGTACTCTCTGTTCGTGCGCCGTCGCCCCAGCGTGCTCACCGCCTCCACAACTATCATTTTCATTTGGACGTGATGTTTTTCCGTTTGAAAGCTGCCTCGATTGAGAAATATTGGACAATTTATGCCTGTTTATGTGCTATTGTACTTATTTGGCAGTTTTCAATCTTCCTCCATTCACTAAATTCAACTAGATAGCCAATTGGCCTCAGCTCTATGTATGGTTTCAGATACTGTTGAATTTGGTGGGGGTGATATCCGTCATCTTAGTGTCGGAGGTGACTCTGCTAATCCCGATCGCCACGGCCCTCATCGTCTTCTACATCTTCCGCGTCATCTACGTGCGGAGCACCGGCGCCATCAAGAGGCTCGAAGGAATAAGTAATCGCACACGTACTCGTACTCGCCGACTCAGACGGGACGAAGTTACAGCGATTTGTCGCCCGCAGCGCGCAGCCCCGTCTTCAGCCACGTGAGCGCCACGATTCACGGCCTGCCGACCATCCGAGCGTTTGGCGCCGAGCTGCTGCTCAGCAAGGAGTTCGACCGCCACCAGGATCTGCACAGCGCAGCCTGGTACCTCTTCATCACCTGTAGCCGCGCCTTCGGCTACTTCCTCGACGTCATCTGTTTTTTCTTCATAATTTGCGTTACCTTTGGCTGCCTCATGAAGAGCGGTAAGCGGGTATTCCCAAATAAAAATAATGCGCATCGTCGTCGATTGGCTATGGGACGTGAGCACCGTTGCAGACGTGGACGGTAGCATCGTCGGGCTACTGATAACGCAGGCGATTTCGCTCACCGGCGTCTTCCAGTGGGGCATGCGGCAGTCAGCTGAGATGGAGAACCAGATGACAAGCGTGGAGCGGCTGATCGAGTACACGGCCTTACCCAAAGAGACCACCGTTATGGGAGTGAGTATAGTGGAACAGCTTTTAAGGGAACATTGCTAAACTGAGTACGAAATAGCTCGTTTTTGCTTTGAGGTTCTCGCCACTCTTCTGAAGCTTGCTCGAAATAACTAATGAATTCAGGCCGCGTCTGAACAAGCACCCGATGATTGGCCTAGCGAAGGCGCCATCTCTTTTAACGACGTCAGCCTCAAGTACAGCCCGGAAGCGGCTCCCGTGCTGCATAACTTGAAGTTCACTGTCGCGCCGCGGGAAAAGGTGAGGCCTCGCGACGAAGAGACCCTTTTAAAAGGCAACACCTAATTGAGGCATTATTGCAAGAAGTAGTTTTTGGAACCTTTTAGTGGATTATCTAAACCTAAACAAGTGAGTGTCAGCACAGTGACCAGGGGAAGAGTCGTGTGTTAGTCAAGCTTTTCCATGGCTGATGTTCGTTCAATTGCCTAGGTAGGCATAGTAGGCAGAACTGGAGCCGGCAAGTCGTCGATTATCCAGGCGCTGATGCGGCTGGCCTACGTCGAAGGCAGCATCGTCATAGATGGACTCGATATATCGGCACTGAAGCTTGACAGTTTGAGGCAAAATATATCGATTATCCCTCAGGTATGCATTTATTTGTAAGCACACCCACATACATACTACATATACCGATTCGTACATAAATACAACTAGCGACCAAAATTGAACAGAAAACGGGACCTCTTCAACAACTTTTTTGTTCGACATCTCAATCAGCCAAAAAGGTGCAAAGGCGGTGCAAAAAATAGAGGGTTTAGACTACAATTGTTCATGTGTTGATTTATTCAGGAGCCCGTGTTGTTCAGCGGAAGTTTGCGGAGCAACCTGGATCCCTTCCAAGAGTATCCGGATGAAGCTCTGCTGGCGGCGTTGAGCAACGTGGAGCTCTTAGCGGAGGAGTTCGGCACTGGTGGGCTATTGTAGTGGTGTGCGTCACATGTCTCGCCAAAGAGCAGCCGAAGTATATAGCGGCGGTAAACCGGCAGAGGCGCTGGGCAAGCCGGTGTCGGAGGGCGGCGGCAACTTCAGCGTGGGCGAGCGGCAGCTGGTGTGCTTGGCGAGAGCCGTGGTCAACAGGGCGCGGTTACTGCTGCTGGACGAGGCCACGGCCAACGTGGACGCGCGCACCGACGCGCTCATCCAGGCTGCCATCCGCGCGCACTTCCGCGCCTGCACCGTGCTCACCGTGGCGCACCGTCTCAACACCGTCATCGACGCCGACAAGGTGCCGCGCGCCGCCCGCGCCCGCAGCCGCCGCCGCCCACCAACACTCACTCTATGCGCCGGCAGGTGCTGGTGCTGGAGGCGGGCAGGCTCGTCGAGTTCGACCACCCGCACGTGCTTCTGCAGAGCCGGAAAGGCTTCTTCCGGAAGATGGTGGCCGAGACGGGCCCTGCCATGGCGCAGCTCTTGCACGCGCAGGCCGCGAAGGTGAGCTTTTGCAACTCCTTTACGGAACACTAGTTTCCTCCATTTTCTTATATAGCGGACAACTGCGCAAGTGGGTTTCCTATGTAGTAACAGAACACCGCCGCGTATCACCAATCGCGCATTAGTCGCGGTGCCGGCTTTTTACGCCACGTGAGGGTATTTTTAAGGGCCTCTGATATCCTTACTCAGTGAAACACAGTCGAAGTACCGTTTCAAGTGCAACTACAATTTCACGCTGAGTAGACCTATTCTGTGAGTCCATCGTATCACTTCAGACGAGCCGGCCGCATATTCTTCAGCATGGCTCTGCCACGCGTGAAACTGTTGCAATTGAAACACGGATGTGACACAACTGATTGTTCACAATAGTTTTGATCAAATAGCATTAAGCCCTTCGAAATGTCTTTCCAGAGCTACGAGGACAAGGCGGCAGCAGTGAAGTAACAGATACACGTCATCTTAATAAAGTTGATAAATATTTAATATAATTTTTTATTTTATTATACTTGGTACATCTATAATACTAGTCATTGAAGCTGCAGCCCTCCTGGGCCAGACCCAGCTCAGATGGTCTCCACGACGCAGTTGAGGCAGGCCAGCTGTAGTTCCATTCTCTTCTGGAACCCTTGGATCAAGCTATCCATTCGTCTGCAAAGGGTTTTTAGACTCACTTCGACAGGCCAACTAATAAAGATAAATTCGCGAGATACAATTGTCCACTCTACTGGTACACAGGCGGGTTTTATTCTATAGCTCGGTGTCGATCAATAGGAAAGGTCAATAGGAAATGTGTGTCAAGAAATTCCATAAACATTGCTTTACTTGGTTTCAAATGTCAACTTGGTTCTGTAGTGGGAGCGCTGTCAGCTTAAAAAATATATATATTGCCGTTTCTTGTTGACAAAGAAACAAATAAAATTTGTTTTTATATAAAAATAATATTAGTGTATTATATATATTTACTCTTGATCTTCCTCGCCGTCTAGAGGGGGCAGCCCCGCCAGCGACTCTATCAGGTAGTTCCTGCAAGCAGAGCGCAGTTGGAAGAGGGAGCATAGCATGGCATTGGTGGAAGAGGCACTGAAGGCAGGAGAGGGACTGACTCGGCCTTCCTGGTGAGGTGGTCTCTGCAGGCGAGCGAGAGCAGCGCGCAGTCCAGGCGCGCGCGGAAGGCAGCGTGCGGCGCGAGCGGGCGTGGTGCGGCGGCCGCCAGGCGCGCCACCTCCTCACACACCGTCTCGCACATCTCGCGCACGAAGCGCGGGCACGACGCGCCGCAGATGCTCTCCACCTGCGCACCGCCAAGTTACCGCTGTGCCGTGCGCGTCTGCGCTGCGCTCGAGCGGGGCTCACCTCCGCGTGCACAGCGACGAGGTTGTTGATTATCTCGTAGACGTAGGGGCGCGCGTCGTCGGGCATGCAGCAAGGCCCGTCGGGGCGAGAGTGGCCCACGAACATGCTGGGCTCGATGGTGCCCACCAGGGGGTCTCCCTTCTGTTCCACGTACTTCTCGCCGATGCGCGCCTCCAGCGAGCCGAGGGCCTCCCGCGCGCTCTGGACGGCGACGGTCGGTCGCGGCATGCCGTAGCTGCAATTACAAACTGTAAGCGTACAAGGGCGGTTACAACATAGAGGTGAATTTCGATGTTAAATACCTGGCGAAGGTTTTGGCGACATTGTCCAAAACGACTCGCCTCGTGTACTGGGCGTTAGAGTTGGCGATGAGGAGTTTCTGTTGCCATGACCTCGAGTTACCCTCCACGCCCTCCATAGCCGATTGCTCCAGCATCACTGACAGGCTGCTGTTGTCGAGATCCTAGAAAAGACCGCGACCGCGTTATGGACTGCTTGCTCTAAAGCTGAATCAACTGATTTATGCCTTCAGGTGTACCTCCTCGTGGTCGAGCACGAGACCGTCGAGCACCGAGACAAACGCGAGCAGTATCTGGTGCGTGTGCTTCTGGAGCGCTGCCAGGGGCGCTCCGCCCTCAGCGAGGAGAGGGCTCTCGCGGCGGCCGCACGGCAGCACGCACTTGTGGATCGACGACAGGGCTTCGTCTATGTAGGTCTCCAGCAGCTGGGGCTGCAACATGGGAGACGGTGTCTTGCGGCTCGGACATGACGACAAGCACGACACTTAAGAAGCGCAAGCGAGCCTCACAAGCCCCGTGATGGCACCGTGGTCCGTGAAGCGCGTGACCCTCCAGCTTTCGAGGTCGGGCAGCGCCTTGACGCGGCGCAGCGCCCTCTGCAGGAACACTGCCATGCCGTGAACCCGGTACTCGAATATCACCTTCTCCACTATGGCCAGCGGCTGCGGACGTCATTCGTTACGAAGCATGCTTATTGCTTTACGTCGTTTCTGTGAGTGGCTGTATATCGTGTGTCGTGCAAAGTACCTGCGAAGGTAGATCCAGCTTAAGCAAAGAGTCGTAGGCGTCGCGCAGGTGCGCGAGGTTTGCGAGCAGGCGCGGCCGGAGCGCGTCGGGCGGCAGCGTCCCGCCCCCACTCCCGCTGACGAGGCAGCCGCGCATGTGCTCGCAGTACACCTCCACCGCCGCTATGATCATCTCCTGCGGAGCACATCACGGCGTCAAGGGCGAGCGCTGCTGGCTGGAGGCTATCACGCAGCTCCAGCTTCAACTGACCTTCAGGTCGGCGTGCCTCTGCGGGTCGGTGGGCCTACCGGCGAGCTCGCCCGCGAAGTACCTCCTGGCGAGGGGCCAGAGCGCGTGCAGCTCGTGGGCCAGAGCGGCGCTGGCGCAGGCACACCACGCGGCGCTGTTCCCGCTCCAGCCTTGCTCCTTACGCTTGCCGCTTTCGTGCTCTTCCTTGCGCTTGAAGTGTTCCCGCACTTTGTCCAGCAGAGCCATGAGGTATTGGTGGCGGCAGGTCACTGCTTCCCACGCTGCGTCGCCCGCCCACCGCAAGCTAATCAGGAGCCTAGGCAACAACGAGCACGTCACGCCACTGTCGTGCGACAGAGTCGCTTGAGCGAGAGCGCGCCCCACTTGCATCGAGAACGCACCGGATGTACTTGATCTGGTCCTGCACGTTGCACGGCATGGCCTTCATCCTCGCGTACAGGTTCGCCTTTAGCTCTTCCATCTTTTTGTCGATTTCATTCAATATCTTCTGGAACAGCTGTAAGACGCGTGTGTGAATACTTTCGTAAGGAAAATGTTTGGCAATCGTGATTAGAATGGCAGAGCCGCAAGTGGCAGCAAGGCAAAGTGAGTGGCACCTTGACGTCGGTTTTGCCGAAGAGGTTGTTGACCCTGGTGTAATCGTTGACGACCAGGTCGTACTCCTTCCGCCTGATATTGCGGTCGATGGAGGCGGGCAGCTGGAACAGGAACTTGTGCCGCGTCAGCATCGTCAGGGCCTCGCGCGTCTTATCCGCGTTCTCCTTGCGGGACAAGATCTCCGAAAAGAGTGAGTCCGCCAGAGCGATCGATTCTGAAGAAGGGAACAGTGAAACGCATCGCATATGAGGGCAGTCGGCCCTGCAGCGAAACACTCACCTCCGATCGCGGCCTGCAGGCTGGGCAGCGGCTCTCTGCCGCTCTTCCTCTCCTCGTCCTCGTACATGTTCTTGAGCAGCACAAGCCGGTCCAGCTGGTCCATCACGGCACCCGTGTTGGCCTTGAGGAAGCTCAGCTGCCCTTCCTTCTGGCCCTCCACCTAGTTACATTCTCCCATATACGCAGCAACAACCTTAGAGCCATGCTAGCTTATTCTTTTTACAGAACATCGGGGCCATCCGATGACTACTATTGCTCTTCAAGTATCGAGGCTACGTTGTTTTATAAAAAACAAACGAAATTCTAGTTGAGCACAGACAGATATGCAAAAACATTGTTAGGTTTCAAAATCGGCTTTTCCTTAACTTTTCCTTTTCATCACTATCGACAGAAAGCGAAGTACTTGTGCAAAAAGTTTTGTTCCAACCACTTACTTTCCTTTGCAAGAACACGAGGCCGGCCTTTAAGTCTTCAAAGGAAGTATTGCTGTGGTGCTCCAACAGGTACCAGCCAGGTTGGAAGTTCTCATCTATCAGATTACCCGAACTGAAATGCATACCATGTAATAATGAGGCTTATCATCATTTCAGCCGTAAGAAGTCCACTGCTGGACATATACCTCCCCCTTGGACCTTCATGCATAATGCATCCCGATGGTATTATTATATACAAATTTATTTAAGGCATACACCACTAGATAGTGAGTGACAAAGAAGCTCTGCATTCCCTCACCCATCAGGAAACAACTCGTTGAGTTCTTCTTCAGGGAACTTGTAGTCATCTCCTTCAGTAGACAAGCCAAGAGGGTCAGGCGGTGTGTATGCAGTAGGAGACATGGGTCGGCGTCCCCAAGGCAAGGCTGGAGGAGCAGTTTCTTCCACCCACACTGCACTTTCCTTAACAGGCCCTATTGATTCATGATAACCTAAAGAGAAAAATTGAAAAGCCACAAATTACTTTTTTCAATGGAGTGTTACTTTAAATTGTTTGAATACAGTCATTTGTAATTACAAACCCTTTCTTTGGAAGAGGTTACCTATACATGATAAGAGCAGATGTCACAGTGCTCACTGCATTGCTGTTTAAGCTTGTAATGTTTGCTTTCCTCTGAAGATTCATAATTTTATTTATTTATAAATATTGAGTTCAACATAAATTTATATAATATATGTAACTGTACAGGTTTAGCGATTCTTGTGATGAAACTTGGTGTTTTGAATTAGATTATAATATTAACAAAGACATGTGGATTAGATTATAATATTGTAGACAATTAGTAAATTGCAATAAAATATGTGTTTTAAATTATAATAACAAAATTAAAGTATCTCTAAACTCTCCAAGCTACCTCTAAACTGCACAGTAGATGTTCCTTCTCCACCAGAGCGAGTGGTGACAATTATATCACCACGACCTTTACAAGGTCCTGATCTGGCCACAATTTTATTTCTACTTTTCCACTCAGCTGACAGCAGGCAATCACATCCACATATTTTGAGACCTGAAATATATATCCACAAAGTTTTATTTCCTGTATCTATATTTCTTAGTTAAGTAATAACTTATATTAATAAGTTTTAAGGCTCGAAAATATGGTTACATTTCTAGAAGAGGCAATAAATGAAAACATTTGAAAATTACCTATAAGATCTGTTGCACTAGTTCCCAAAAATTCGCCCCTTATTGTTACTCTGGTTCCAGGAGGGCCTTCTTTAGGTGATATACCAGTAACTACAGGAGGTGGTCCCATTGTTTACTACAAATAATAGTTAAATCAGTAGAAAAACCTAATAAAATGTTGATTAAACAATATTTTTTGTTTATATAGAATTAAGTACAGTATAACAAACTTCTTGGCAAGTTAAAATTTGTTTAGTACGAACTAAGTGAAAAACAGTTTAGCTTTAAACATGAATAAAGCATTAAACATGAATAAAGCATTAAACATGAATTATGGTAATAAATCAGAAAACCCAAACTCAAAATAGTTAAAATATTATTACTAGGTACCTAATTCTAAATAACAATGCAAAGTATATAATGTATACTGTAGACTGCAATTTTTTTAAGGGCTATTAGCTACCGGCCATACAGCTATCACAGTTTCACACGGTCTTTTGGGGCGAGCCTTAGGCTCACCGTGAAATAATTTGTAGCCGCGACTTGCGCAAGGTCGTCTCGTACGAAACACGAACTTCAGCGTGGGCATTGGCCGCCTGAACAGCCGGTCGAAAGCTCACCGGGGTGAATCTGGCGACGTAGTAAGTCCTGGGCTCCGTATCCGGCGGAGGCGGATGTTATCGTGGTCCCTATACAGAACCCTACCGTCTGAGTTTATATTATTATCCTCTCGGGAGGCTCTCAGCTTGTTGTTAGGTATTGTGATAGGATCATCCGGATAGTGTAGACTACAGTTTTTTCTTTTTCTTATTTTATATTGTTTAAACTATACAAATCGCAGATAAAGAAATATAGCTCACAATGTCGGTTGTCTGTTGTCAGATGTTAGTTATCGATTTTTAAGGTCAAGTCAAGACAGTAGGTGAGTGAAGACAATTGACAACACGCAGAAAGATGACATCGGATGTTGTTCTTAATATGCGTGGAAATTTGTAAATATAAGGAATGAGTTTTTGTTTAACTTAGTTATATGAGTTTTAGTGACGCTTTATGAAATGGCACGACATCGAAATATCAGAAATAGAAGTTATTCAGACGACTATGATTATGAAGACGTTTACGGACATTCAGTTGAAGACGATGTTTGTTTATCTCCGAGCGATACTGCTCAGTTCATGTATGATCGTTCTAGAAATCAACATGCTTTAACTCAATTCTTGGACTCTGATGACATTCAGGAAGAGCCAGAAAATGAGGACGAGTGCGATAATCCTCGCACCAGTCTAAAGCGGCGCGAATCCATGGACATTAGAGGACTAAACTTGAGTGAGGATGACGAAGCAAGGCTTATGTCGTGCTTAGATGAACTTCGAAACATATTAGGAGATACGTTGTCGGATAATATACTTATACAATCTGTGCTAAAGCATAAGTTTGATTACAATAAAGCTTTAGATGAAATTTTAAATGCCAGTAAGTATGATGGCACTGAAGGCGCACTAACGACAGTGAGGCCCAAAGTAACTATGGAGCCAGGTCAAACTATACCAATTGTAGAAACAGCACCACTTATTACTACTTGTTCTATAGATAAGAAAATATTAATAGCTTCCAAACCTGAAGAGACAAGCCCGTCAATTGTTAAAGGTTTTAAAATAAACAATGATGGTAATATGAATAGCAGATCATACTCACCCAGAGATCAGTCACCAGCTTTTGATAGGGCAACCAACAAGTATGATAACTTAGATGATTCAAAATTAACACCCAAAACAAGAGAAAATAAAATTGATCCAACAATTAAATTCTCTAATGAAAGAGGATCTGATAAAGAGCATTTATATATTGTAGTGATTGGTCATGTTGATGCTGGAAAATCTACTCTAATGGGACACTTACTTTGTGAGCTGGGTGAGGTTAGCAAAAGAACATTGCATAAATATGAACAAGAAAGCAAGAAGATTGGTAAACAAAGCTTTATGTATGCATGGGTGTTAGATGAGACAGGAGAGGAAAGGGTACGAGGAATCACAATGGATGTTGGAAGGGCTCAGTTTGAGACTAAGACCAAGAAGGTTATAATATTAGATGCACCGGGCCATGCAGATTTTATTCCTAATATGATAACTGGGGCTGGTCAAGCAGACACGGCTTTGTTAGTTGTGGATGCAACCAGAGGAGAGTTTGAATCAGGTTTTGAGCTGGGCGGGCAAACTAGAGAGCATGCTTTGCTTGTTAGGTCTTTGGGAGTTAGTCAATTAGCTGTGGCTGTGAATAAGCTTGAAACAACCAATTGGTCACGAGAAAGGTTCAATGAGATTGTGAGAAAGTTAAAACAGTTCTTAAAACAAGCTGGATACAAAGAGTCAGACGTGAGCTTTGTACCTTGTTCAGGACTCACTGGTGAGAACCTAGTGAACTCACCGACTGAAGCTGAATTGTTGAAGTGGTACCCTGGACCACCATTGATAGATGTTATAGACAAGTTTCAGGTTCCAGAAAGGCCTGTTTCTAAACCTTTGCGCATGTCCATCAATGATGTGTATAAAGGTACGGGTTCTGGATTTTGTGTGGCAGGTCGTATTGAAAATGGTATCATTAACAAAGGGGATAAAGTAATAGTTTGCCCATCCAAAGAAATAGCTGAGGTGAGAAATATATCCATAAACGAGGTATCAAACAATGTAGCCTTTGCTGGTGATCAAGTTGCAGTTACATTGTCTGGCATTGAGATGCAGAATGTCTCAGTGGGTTACCTCCTGAGCGACCTTGCGCACCAGGTGCCAGTAACGAGTCGTTTTGAGGCAAGGCTTGTTGTGTTCAATGTAAAGGTCCCGATAACCAAGGGATACCCAGTGCTGCTGCACCACCAGTCACTTGTAGAGTCGGCACACATCCGACAACTGAAAGCGCTCTTGAATAAAAGCACAGGCGAGATGATTAAGAAGAAGCCCAGATGCTTAGGAAACAATTCTGTGGCCGTAGTGGAGATAGAGGTGTGTCGGCCGATTTGCGTTGAGCGGTACAAGGACGTGAAGGAGCTGGGCCGACTGATGCTGCGGGTGGCCGGGGTCACCATCGCTGCCGGCCTCGTCACCCGCGTCGGTGCCCACTGATTCCACAATTCGTGTACAAATCGTATTTAATTGTGCTATGTTCAATCGTCATATAAAAGTTATTACCCTAATGTTCTTGTACAATATATTTATTACGCCATTAAATCAGTTTTCTCTGTTTTTACCGTATTCCCAAAAATTAGATACTATCGGAGCGAGGTGACAGTGCACTGCTCTGTGCCTTGCATCACGTATCGATCGCTGCTCGAACAGCAGACATCACTCCTAAACCGGCAAGTGAAGGTCAAACGTTGCAACCCGAAAGGTGGGATAGATAGTTTAGTTATGCCAAGCATCCAGAATCGAGCAGGGACCTTGACTTTGCCAGAGGTCTATGAGCTCCGAAGATAAAAATAGTCTATTATTAATAATGACCCAGCCTCTTGATGCGTGTATTTGCCGGACAACAGAAATTATTATATTTGACTCAAATAATTTGAGTTATACAAAGGAAAAACACCAACATACTAAATATATTTCGTTGAAAATGCCTTTGAATAATCATACAAATTGTGATGAAATGACTAATTGAGTGGAAGTTGAAGTAAGAATGAGTTCACACGAACCTACTAAAACGTAGCTATAACGAGGAAGTCGTTTCACAGACTTCGTAATTGATGCTTCAGCGTGCACTTTGGGACCGCCATTTCTCTTTGGATGCCGTAGCGCTGTTTGTAGTTGTCTGACCTAAATCTAATTTACACAATCTCTACATTTCTCTAAGTATTAGATAATCAAATTAATGTTTTCTTTATAATAAGAGGTTATCGCCTCTTACATACAACCGCGCCGCAATCGACGCTTTGCTTGTATTACCACCTTTTGGGAGGCAAGCTAAACTTAATCGACTTTGTTATCCGACCGAAGCAACTCAAGTCAAGAATGTGTATTAGCGCGTAGAGTTCAGCTCTCCCACAAGTTGGAATTGGAGCTGCGCATGGCGTTACGCTAGCTAAAGTCGACGAACATTCCAAAGTCTCATCCATCCTTACCAAAAGATAGTGTTGAAACTTATTAAATAACTCTTTGATGCTCTGGCTTCTTCGCAGTGAGAATCGGCGTTAAAACACGAGTTCCCTCGACCGGAATGTCTGAAAGCTGTTGCCACGCCGGCCACCGCGGTACTGAGAAGCGTTGCTCCAATTTTACTTCAGGCGCTCATACTTCATTTACAGTAGGTACAGCGCTACAGTAGTAACACCAAAGTATATCGTATTTTCTGACATAATCTTGCTTAAAAAATTAACTTGCTTTAAGTTGAAGAAATAAGAACAAATCTTGACCGTATTATTTACTATTTCTCCTGCAGCTGTAGTGGCCCGACGGACTAATCAGCCAAACTTTTTCACAATAAGTCAATTTGTTTTTTTAAGTTGGCGAGAGAAATAATAATATCAAATTAACTAAGGGAGACGGCGGGATACCGCTGGCTATCTATAGGTATAGGTGTAACTTTACAAAGATAAATCGTTTAGGTTACAATCAGAGTCAGCGTTTTTATTCAAAAACACTGAAACCCCAATTGATTTAATCCTAATTTGTTAAGCATTGAGTTTTCCGTCGAGCTTCGCATTCGTCCCGAGAACAATTCGTTTCTGTTGGCTTGCATTGAGGACAGAGTGCGCGCGAAACGTATGACGTAATGTGTTCGAACGAGCCTCGGCTAAATGCAATGCAGGCTGCAATTGTTAGTGTGTGTGACAAGACTCGCTGTCACTTAAGCGCTTTATCGTTGCAAGGGTAAATAACGTCGCACCGCACGCCCGTGGGCGTGCATTCGTTTAATAATGGACGTTTTATGTACCTAAAGAAAATGGTATTTTTTCATCCGCTTCTGTCTATTAACAAAATGTCATATTGCTATGAATGTTGAGTAATCTTCGACCGCGGGGGCGTAAAAACCATGTTGAATTATATACTAAATCTGGTTTCTGTAAATCGAGAAGTGCTATTAATAGACCTCTACTGTCGTTTCTGTATTTTCAGAGACATCAATTTATTTTCTCACCCTGAACTTATGTAGTTCAGATTAGTGGCTTAAATTATATGAATATATTTTTTCATTCTATAGCGGACAACGGTGCTGGTGGGTCTCCTATATTGTAAGAGAACACCGCCGCCCATGGTCATCCGCGCCACACTCCACGCATTGGTTGTCTTGTCGGGTTTTTACGCCTCTTAAGCGGCACTTTTAAGGGCCACCTATATCCTCATTCATTCTGCGAAACACAATACAAATACCGTTACATGCTGAGCATTCTGTGAACACGTGGTATCACTTCGGACGAGCCGGCCCAATTAGTGCGTCAGCATATGCTTCAGCATGGCTCTCCCACGGGTGCGACAGTAAGAGACTCGCTCGGCCACCGTCAAGCCCTTCCAGAGACCGATTAAATTATAAATAAAATAATAAACAATTGTCCGGACCGGGATTCGAACCCGATACCTCTTGCTTAATGATACACTTTTAAAACTATGAAGTTACGAGGTTCTCGAACGTATATATGTAAAATTAATGGAAATGTACCTATTATAAAGATTTCTTTGGAACTGGAAAGCAAATTGAGAGGAAAGTCGATCCTGCCGCAGCAGTATTTAGGGAATTACAGCCGACAGAGCGAAGGGCAGCGCTGGGGCCGAATGTAAAATATGAGACATAATGAATAACCGGATCTGTAGTAGGTCGCTGTCGGATTGAAAAATAAACGTATATTGTCGTTTCTTGTTAGTATTATAATTCGTTTTAATATGAAAAATATATTAATTTAGTACATAGGTAATAGAATATGTTAGTATTGCGTAAAGAGATTGAACCAAATGTCCTTTCTCCTTTTCCTGTCCTTTCTCCAAACACGAGTGCCAGTTTGTCAAGAGAAAAAATTATCATAATAATGAATAGTAACCTACCCAATAAAGTCATAATGTATTTAGCTTGTGTACAAATTATAGCGATTACGTAGGCCCAGCCTGCACTACGTTTGGATTGAAGAATGATCGTTCGCTGACTGTTATCCCCATAAAAGTGCCTGCGCACCGAATAACCACTGCCAGCTCCACTTATGCGGAGTGACGAAGCCTTGCTTTACGCATTTGTCAGCAGGCGCTCTCCTACATACAAGAATACGACTCGGGCATGAGCGTGGGGAAGAGACCCGCATGACACAGAGAGACTCTCCACATACTTATTGCTTATACGGTTTACCTGTTGACATCCACATACATCGATCGGCGGGGCCTACGCGTGCACGGGCTACTATTTACATTGATTTAATCTAATCTTTCGATACAAAAGTTTAAAGTCAACGTTTCATTATTGCGAAACACGCAGGAAAATTGAATGTTCTCTTCTTTGCCTACGTAACAAATGAAACCCAACCGATCAGTACATCCGCAAGATCTAAGCCGAGCGCGCCGAGCGAACACGTATCAACCGAAACGCAGACTTTGGAATTCGCAAAGCTATCTAATAATCTAGAATTCTAGGGTACCCCAGAACCATACGGCTCTCCTAATAATTGTCCATGCCTACCGATACCATTTTATTCGGAGACTAGTCGTAATAATAATTAATAATGTAGGTACAGATAGAAGGCATTCACACTGATTCTTTGTTCTTATAAATGCGTACATGAGCTCCCCCACATTTTTAAATAAATAAATCTTCACTCATTCCAATAAAAAGATAACTAATATTTATCACGTCGTTTCTTGTCTCAATATTTTCCCATTCGGAGAGTCGGACGTTTAAACGGAATTGAAAATGTACCTACTGTGTGAGCGAAATAGTGTTTTTGCCGAAGGATATGTTATGTAATATAATTGATTAAAGCGCGGCGTGCGCAGTGGTTGCAAAGGCGATTGGGCGCTCATTGAGCGATGAGTCGCCCGAGGCCAGTCGCCGAGCAGATCCTCGGAAGAGCGCGGCTGGCTCCGTCGCAGACGCAGTAGCAATCGGCAAAGTAAATCGTGCGTCTATTCGACGATTTGAGCGGCTCAAACGATTTTTATCACTTGTCGCAGGGCTCTGCGGAAGAGATTTGAATTTAAAATCAGTTGAGGGATTTCATGCGACGCGGCTCTTACGATGAGGAATAATGGCAGCGTTTCGCTTCACATTGGCAAAAGGCGTTTGCCGGTTGCCGCCGCTCGCTGCTCTGCAGCCGGTGTGGCTTCCCCTCTCGTGGATCTCCGACTACTGGAGCTACACATTACTCATTTCCTAATACTAGGTTACCTAGAATTTCAAATCGGACTCGAAAGTCAGCAGCAAAAGTTTTAGGTTAACAACTTCCTGCGGCCCCGCTTAATAGTGACCGCTTCCACTCGCCATTATGTTTTATTTGCATATGCGAGTGTCCGACACGTGGAGTGGGAGAGTTGACTGCTTATGAAGAGCCGCGCTCGACCGTTCGCCAAGATGTGCGACAGCCGGTGCTTCTTTAGCGACCGAGGTGACACTTTAGCCGAGTTCAGGGCTCAACGGATCTTGCTATTTGTAGGGGGACGGGACGCAGCAGCGCCGCCATATGAGATATTTATTTACCGATCCGTCGCTTCATTATTTATGGTCTCTCTAAATGTGTTTCTTATATTTTGTATGTTTGCAGCTAGAGCAATGAGCAACGAAATCCCGAGCGAGTTTACTTGAAAAGAGTTGCCTATTGAATGGAAGCATAGTGGGCGGTGACCGATTCTCTTCGTCGTGTTACATCGATGAGTGTGTAATACTTGGCTACACAAATGATTCATACATTTGGCGTGCAGATATAGCAAGGAGTTCATTCAGATCGCTTAGGCCTCAGTGGAACGCACTCGGAGAGCGCGTGGGTCATGTCATACACTATCACTTTATTGTAATACGGACATTAATAATTTATAAGGTAGAGTTATATTCATTATTAATTAGGAGACATGTATAAATGGCTGTTTAATTTAGACTACGATTAATTTTATTTAACATTATTATTATTAGTCGCCAGTTTCGAGATTGAAGTGCATATGTATTTTAAATATGGCGCGAAATTGGCTATCCCTCTCCTGAGCATTGTCAACGTGATTTTCCAACCACTTTTTTCGACCGGCGTTGCGAGGGTGTCGTGTTGGACGCGATCGCAACCACCGCGGAGCTCGACTGGAACATTTTGAATGTTGTGAGCGTCTAGTGAAACGCACTCTTTGTGGTATGATGTGAGCTTCTAAAGATGACACGACGGATGACGGACCGAGAATACATATAATATGCAATATAACTTATAAATTACCCTAGCATGGGGAATAGACATTGTTCTCTTTGCAACAATAATATTTGCTAGAGCCATGAAAAGAGGAAGGCGCGTTGTTCAACAAACATCTCGTAAGGGTTTGTAAGAACAATTCCAAATCCCGCACTCACGCTTCTCTTTGTCACTTAAGGAAAGTAGCGACGCTGGTCTTCCAAATGTGTCTCTTCCTGAAGACTGTGCTCTAAAGGGTTTCTCGAGTAAAAGCCCGCCCATGTGTCTGGCAACGGCCGTGCTGCGTGTGCGTCGCTTGTAGCGGCGCTTGCCAGCTCGGCCGTATGCTTTTACACTCGTGATGAGCGAACGAATCCAAATGTCTCCTGAATAGCTGCGTCCACTCTCGGAACCCGACGATGGACATTCCCTCACTGCTCTACACGGATTCCGAGTGGAACGGCAGCTCAGCGGGAGAATATTACAACGAGGAAAGACTGAGAAAAAACTATCTAATATACGGTGTAAGGTAAGCGCAGAGATTGCATAAATTAGCTTCATTATAAATACGAATAGATAGCGAGACGATAAGACAATAACCCGCGAGGGAGCCGCGTCTCCGCCGAGCTGCGGTGGGCCGCGCGGACTGGTTGCGGGGCGCGTGGGCGTAGAGGTGAAGACGGCGCCACATCCATTATCGGTTGAGTAGGCGAGTCGAGGGCGAAGGCGCCTTTCTTCACACTCCGCATGTTTGCTAGCTTTTGTACCCACAGTGATATTGGGAGCTGCTACTTTGGCTGGCGAAATGCCATCCGTTCCAAGTAGCTTCTCTTCTCCTTATTGAAGCCTTCCTGCGCGAGAACGCGAGGACAGATAGCAGGAGGAGAATAGATCGCTTCGGAAGAGGCTTCACAATGAAAATGCAGATCGACTGTGCTACAGCTTTTATTTCGTGATATAAACATACAGCTTCGTCCCGCTCATTACATTGGCAGATGCGTGGCGGTTCCCTTCGAGGGCCGGCCACTTCGCTGTTAGGTTGGCTGCTCATTTTTCAAGAGGCACATACAGCTTAGGCCACCTCAGTCTAATTGGAAATGAACATTTAGATCCGCTTTCTCATAGAGCTAGGCGCGCCTGACAACGCTTTCCGGCCGCGCCGTTCACGCGTAGAGCTTTGCGAGACAAGTATTGCTCGGGCAGCCGGCGCCATTTGATGGCGGCGAGGCTAAGCGTCCTCGTCTCTCCGCACCATAAGGTTCGGACGCATCGCAGCGAACCGACTACGCTTTCGCACAGCAATGCTGCAAGCTGCGATGCGTTCGGCGCTTACGACACCGAACTTGGGCCGCAGCTGAGAGCTCTCCGCTCCTCGGAGGCTCGCGCGTCCGGACCGCTCCCTTCCACCTGGCCGGGCCCCGAACTCGCGATCCTCCTGTCTACTGCACGATGCTTCATTTCACAACAGTTGCGCTCACTCATAGTTATCGATCGGATAATGTCTAAGAATAGAACGCGGCCATAAAGGCAGCCGCAGGCGACTTTGTCAAGTACACAATAAATAACACAAGAGAAGTTAGCCTACCTCCTCAACTCATCCCGTATCACATGACGTCATTTCATTAAACTCTCGCTTACCGTTACATAATAATAATATGGCAACAAAAAGATTACTCGCTAGGCCTATGTACACATTTACAACTTCTACTCGCCTACGCCTACTTCGATCTAGGGCTATTGCCACTCGGCTGCTGCAGCCGACCGACTCTTATGTACAAGAGACGCCCTGATATGGTCCGCGCAGTCGCGGGGTGGCCCCTGCCGCATCCTGCGTTGCGCTGCGCCGCTCCGCTGCGGCGATACGGTACTGCCGTTGTGCTAATACTTTTGAGCGTCGGCTTCGGTGGGGAAGCGGCGCACAGCTAACAAAGGGCGAGTCACTTGGTGCCGTCGCCTGCCGCCCGCCGCGCCCCTTTCACTCGTCCAGGTTAGGCGGCGAACGCCGCGGCCAGCGCCAGAAGCGCGAGACCACACGTGGAAGCAGTCGCAGGGGCTGCGCTCGCGTCGGGCGGGGCGGAGATGGCGGTGTCCTCCCCAGTCATAGTCCGGCTCACTGTGGAAGGTGCGGAGGGTGTTAGGGGCGGCACCGGCGAACGAAGCGCCGGTGATAAGTCGCGAGGGACGTTACCGAGGTCCGGCGCGCCAGAGCCCTGATCTCCCGAGCCCTCGGCGTCGTAGGCGGCATCGTCGTCCGTGTAGAGGCGGCCGGAGCCCGAACCCTCGTCGCCAGCCTCGTCGCCCTGCACGAACGCCTCCGCCGCTGGCAGGTTGCCGCTCCACGCGTGCGCCACCAGCGCCTACCGAGGCAACGCGTCGTAAGGAAGGCGCGCCGCCCGCAGAGGGCTTTTCAGCTCCGCCTTGGGCCTCACTTGGACCTCACCTGTCTCGCCTGCCGTAGCCGCTCGCCGAGCACGGCCACCTGGGCGTCGGCGGCGGCCTCCGCCACTTCGGGGTTGTACTTCTGGTCGGTCGCAGAGGCCGACGCGACAAGCGCCTTCTTGTACCTGGCACACACCACGTCGTTCAGTCGTGGCGCTCTTCACATGGCGGAGCGCAACTCTTCTGGTGCACACGGCCTGTGCCCGTCTCACTTGCGGTACTTACTCTCCGATAGTGTCGCCATTCCAGCAGTGGTCGTTGCTGTCGGAGGCGAAGTCCGGCTGGTCGCATAGGCGGTCGGCCAGCGACGCGAAGAGCCTCTTGGTGGAGGCCAGGGTGGCTGCGAACTGGAGCAGCTCCGTGTCTGGTGGGGGCGCGCGCAGGGCCTCCCGTCTGGTGGAGCCCGGTGGAAGCGCAGGGGGCGGCACGGCAGCCGTTTCCACCGTCAAGGGCGGCCCGCACTCTTGGCGCACCTGAAGGAAGCGGCTCACCCGTTAACACCTCAGCACTCATGCGAAGCTTTTCCGCGCACGGTCACCTAACTAGTATGTTATTTTGATTAATTTAACCCAATGTGATGTCATATTGTGCAACTAACGAAGGAGCTTGAAAAGTGCGTGCATCGCCTGACAGAACGAGGCGGCAAGAGAGCGGCAAGAGCGCAGCGCTCGGGCGCAAATAGCCAGCGGCGAAGTGAACGGCCGCAGCGGCTCGCGACAACGCAAATAAACGACTAATGGCCGCAAATAGGCGCCGCGCCACGCTCGCGCAGCCGATTCGCGCGACCGCTGCGGCAGGCAGTCGAGGCGTCGCACGCCGCGCCCTTCGAAGGCGCCAAGAAAAGACGCTTGTAAGCGTTCATCGTCGCTCGCGAGCTCCGAAGCACTTTGCCCTACCAATATGTCGCAATAACCCGCCAGTGAGGAGCACCTTTCCGTATTTGCAGTCGACTGTTGTAACACCCACGAGCAAGCCAGGTCTCTAGCCTACCCGAGCTGGCATTGAGCAGCGACGCGCCCCAAACGAAATCGGTACGGTTACCGAGTTTGGAAACCTCTGGATCCTTTCCCGAGACAGCTATTTCCCGTGGAATAATATCTACATATATAGTCCCAATCTATTTTCATGAAAATACTCGGCGAGACGCTGGCGGCCTCGTCGTTGCATATCCTCATCAACAAGACTTGAAGCGTTCATACGCACTGCGGACTTTAGTGGTTGCCTCTTTTGTGGAACAGTTGTAGGCGCGTGAACCGCGATCAGGTCCGCGCTCGCAACTGGGCGCGGCGCTTCATTATCGCGATCGTTCTCACTTTAACGTCTTCGCGAACCGGACGACAAACCGGCCGGGCAGGCTGTGCTGAGCTCGTCCGCCATGGCCTCTTGCTATGATCCTCTTGCTCTGCATATCTACGAGAGAATGACCGATGTTTGAAGCACTGTGTCTTGTCCGATAACATCGCTAGGCTGCGAAGGCGTAGCCGCGACCGCGCGTGGCTCTACCCGCCGGAGAAAGCGTGCGTGGGCGGGCACTGGCGCCGCAGCCTCTCTCCGCTCGCCGTCTTCAATTTGTCGATGGCCATGCTAAGGCTGGGCCAGCTGATCGAGCGAACCCCTTGGCGGGAGGCCTCGCCTTGAGCAATTGTTTTCTCTGCACTTTTCTATTCGTCCTTACCTCGCTGTTGAAGCGAATGCGCAGGTTCGTTACAACGAACCGACCGTACCTTGGCGGAGACATAATTGCAGCCGAGGGTGTAGCGGGCAAGCGCCGCGCGAGGAGCCTTCGCGGCTTCACGTGACCTCGTATGAGCTCAGCTCAGTTTGCTAAAACGAGGCGACAAATGTTTTCAACAACACGCATCGCTACAAGTGCGTGCAGTAGTCGCGAGCACACACGCGCTCCTCTACCAACCGTCGGCCCTCGCGGAGGAACTCCCTTCGGCATGAGACAGGAGGGCATGCTGCATGGCGTCCCTTGGTGCTCAGCCTCATCGGGCACGAGCCTTTTACTGCATCCACAGGCCCAGCCCGCACGTTCCGCTCTCTCTTCGCGATGAACCGGGCTTTGGCTCTTCTGTCTTAAATCCTTAGGGGTCGGTCTGCGAGCGCTCACCATGGAAAGTCATTCAGAAAACAGGACCGTTCCAAATTGGAGCGTGAGCGCGGTGGGCGTTTTATTCTTCAGCATTTCGTTCTTCGACATTGATTGACTAATTAATGATACGGCATTCTAATGTTGCATCCGATTTCTAATCTTTTAAGCGGGTTTCAAGGTTTGGATCAGATTTATCTTGGATTACGAGCAAGTAGTAGGTAAGCACCTGGCAGCGCCCACGCTCTGCCCTGCGAGGCCCATCGCCACAGAGTGTACCTATAGCGCATCTACTTAAGAAATACCCATCACGATATGTAATCTAGGAAGACAACACGAATTTTATAGATTCCTTTCGAACAGAAATGTGCACCAGAAACGATCCACTCGGGAACAAAATCTGAATTTTACTTAAAGATTAGAAGAGATAAAAGGCGACAAGAGCATCGAGAAAGCAGCAGCCGCCACGAGCCAGTGCGACCGAGGCAAGTGGCGTGATGCTCGACGGCCCCGAGGTATAGCCAACTGAGCTCATGGTCCCTTCGCGAATGTGTTGCGCGCACTTGACGCCTCCGAACCCAAGTGCGCTCTGCTCGCTGAAGCCCAACGAGACTGACTACCTCATTGGCTGAAATGGTCGGCTGCGGTGCGCCGACGCGACGCACCAGACCTGTATGCAACGAGAGGATAGGTACCTTCTTTTCTAAGGTCACGTGGTTCTCCAAGGCGTGCATGATCGCTTCGGAAACTTTGGCGTCGAGCGCCCGCAGCGCGGCGTCGGCGTCCGCCCTCGCCAAGCGCTCCAGGCCCTCCACGAAGCCCGTCCACGGCGCCTCCAGCTCGGAGAGCCGCGCTCCGATGCAGCTGCGCAAACAAGCGGCTCTTGACATCTCTGCATCGTCCGCAATGGTAGCTACATCATTTCACCGACATTTTGCTCAACAACCGCCATTTATGACAACGCTTCAGCTGCCGTTCGTGCTTTTCGCCAACACCGCCGCATGCTGACGCAAATGGGGGAAAACGAGCCTTTTAGTGACGGCGTAAGAGTTAGATGCAATAAAAGGGCCAGACCCTCGGGCCACGTTGAGGCAGAAGCTCTTGCAGGGGCCGACGTCGTGGCCTCGGCAGCGCGCGCAGCCGCCCAGCCTGAAGAGGTGCGGCGTGCAGTGGTCCCGGGCGGCGGCCCGCAGCACGCGCTCGGCGCCGCTCAGCGCGCTCGCCCCGCCATCCAGCGCTTGCAGCAGCGCCCGCGCCGCCTCCAGCGACTTGGCCAGCGACATGCCCAGCTGCACGGAGAGTGTCACGGGTGGTTAGCAGGGAAGGCTAGTGGGGCGGCCAGGAGCGCAGAGAGCGCGCGCACCTGCTCGGGCACGGCGCCGAAGGGCTGCACGGCGGCATAGGCGTCGCGCAGGCACGCCTCGTAGGCTACCGTCAACTGTTTGGCGTCGAGGCGTAACACGTTCTGGAAGGCCACGGGAAACACTTCCTTGAAGAAGGCGTGGGTGCTCTGCGCCAGGCGCTTAGGCGCCTGCTCGGGCCGCAGCACGCCGCGCACGTCGTCGTACAGCGCGGCCAGCGGCGCGTGCGCGCGCGCCGCCTGCCCGCGGTACAGCTGCGAGAAGAGCGCCGCCGTCTTGTTCTGCGACTGGCGCGACAGCGCCATCAAGTGCTCTGCAACACAGCCTCACTTACTATATCGTCGGGGGCTGAAGGAGAAATGACATTCATGGTGGTAAAAGGGAGTGAGTCTGTCTATTCTCGGTTTCTTTTGCTTGCAGTGGGCCGAGGCCGCTGCCTGATCGACAAAACGACATACAGATAAAATGAATAATGAAGTAGACGAGCTCCCAGCGTTCTCCTAAGGCCGGCAACGCGTCCGCGGCCTGCAAGGGCTGTGGAATGCTTGGGTCCATGGGGGCTGAAAGCTGGCTGCTTGCCCTAAGCGAGCTTCCTACTTGTTTGCCTACGGTTACGGTTGTTACGGAAACGGTTCCGTAAAAAAGCCGCGAGAGTACAAAGAAGTTAATGGTTCAAAAGTACAAGTTCTGCAGCTACATTGACTCCACCGACTGCTGAACTTTGGCCGATGTTCATGAAAGACAGCGAAGAGCGTCAGCTTAGGGCTTCGCGAGTAGCAGCGGGGCTAGAGATGATTCAATTAGGCGTGGGTCGCGTGCCTCGCCCATTGGTCCCGACAGTGCGCCGTCAACGGTTCGCAAAAGTTGGATTCGAAGCTCGGTGCGAACGCTGGAGCTGCGCGCCCCTTGGGCTGTCACGCGTTATGCCGCTCTATGTGCCATTGCCGAGATCCTGATGTATTTTATAGCGATAATTGTTATGAGAGCCTCTTCCGGCTAACAATATGCGAAGAAGGGGTGGCAAGGCTTTGTTCTGGCCACTCGCGGGGTCAGCGCCCTGCCGACTCTCTTTGAACGACGTTTCGGGGACGGAATGTTTGCGCCCCATTAGCGCTCGTCCACTCGAACGCGCCAAATAGGGTGTTAGGCGGCGCGGTGCCTCATTGCGGTGCAGATGGCGCGTGCGCGTGGGCCGACGATACACATGGGGCTCGGCGGCGATGCCACCCGAGATTTAGCAGTTACTTATCATTGCTATCCCGAATCTCTGCGGGTGAACGTGCGGGACCGTGGGGTTATGAAGGGAAACTAGATAAGCTACCTTGTAACGTCCTCCTGGTAGCCAGCAGCAGTTCGGCGATGGGCCTGAGGGCCGCGCCCGTCGCCTCCTCGGCCTGTTGCGCGAGCAAGGCTGCCAGGCGGCTCTCTCGGCCTCGGCCGCAGCACTGTCCGTCGCACGTGGCTCCTGCAATAAACACTCTTTTCCGTCCTTCAAAGGCAAGAGAGAGCCAATCACCAGCGGATGTGGCAGACAAGTGTCTCGGTTTGACACCTCCACCTTTGTTCACCGACCCGAGCAATAGGTGAAACGGTACATGTGTTTCTTTTGCATGTTGAAAGTATATTGCGAATACTGCGACAGCTATGCGATGATGGGTGAACATAGCGCATTCCACTTCCACAACAATATCAGTCGTTAGTGTTGCCCAAATGCAAGAACAAGACGACACGTAGCCAGTCTCGGGCTTGCGCCAATAAATCTGGTCTTGGTCTTGCGTCTTGCGCTCCAAGTGTTGGTCTTGGTCTTGCAGCAAGAGTCTTGCAAGTTTTGCAATTACTTATTAGACTATTGCGATTTATTAAAGTTTACTTCAAATCTTAGAAAAATCTATCGGAATAGGAACATTTTGAGCTTGAATTAACAGAGACATAGTGAAGACTAACCAGATTGCTAAATGTCTGAAGTTTTAATGAGAAATCTGAAAAATCAACAGCCACAATATGCTTATCAACTGACGATATGCTGTTACGGGAATAACTGTTTCTTTCAAAATAATTACGTTTAATAAGCTTAACTGTGCTAAAATATTTAAAAAACAAATTATTTACAATAAACTGAATGTATTTTAAAGAACAATATTTGTCTGAAAGAGATTGAATCTTCAGCTTATATGAAAGAGTATAAAAGAGTTCTAAGATAATCATATATTTTCACTAGGATGCCGCCGCAAACAGCAGGAGCCTTGCGCCTCAAATATTTCGAAAATAAAAATACTTAAATATTTTACTTTTAATAAATATTTTACTTTAATACTTGCCAAATGTTAGGTCGGACGAAAATTTTTTCTTTTATTTTTTTATGGTACAGCATATACAAATACAAACAACCCCAAATTTTCACGCCTGTTAAATCAGTCCTATTTTATTTGCCAATTAAAACTTTACTTTAATTTTTATTTTACAAGAGATTTACAATAAAAAATTTCATATTACTCTTATTT